>VDFB02289480.1:0-14247 GCA_007258455.2 Sequoia sempervirens
GCACCATGTCACCTTCTCGGATCAGGATTACTCATCATCTAAAACCAACCACAATGACGCATTACACATAGAAGTTTTTGTCCACAAGCACAAGGTTAGATGGGTTTTAATAGATGGTGGAGCAGGGTTGAATATATGCTCCCTCAAGTTGGTTAAGGCTCTTGGATTCTCTGATGCGTGCGTAGACCCAACGAAAAGCATAGTGATCAAAGCATACGATAACGAGGAACGCTCTTCAAGGGGTGTTATCTCTCTCCCTATCAGAGTGGGACTGATCATTGTAGACACCACTTGCCAGGTCCTGGATTTGGAACTACCATATAACATTTTACTTGGCCGTCCATGGATCCACGCTTTAAAGGCTGTTTCGTCAACATACCACCAATGCCTCAAGTTCCCTTTTGAAGGTGCAGAAGTCACCATATACGGAGACCCCGACCCTTTCCAATATTGTACCAATTTAAGGGGTATCTCCGAAAACTGAGTACCTATTAACCGAGAAGCACCTGGCTCCTTGTCATCCAAGGACATCGACCCTTCCACATCCGCTCCATCCACGTCTTCTGACATATCACCACCTTCCACCAACACCAGGACTAAACCAACTGTCAAAATCCAGGACCTCGGCTGCGGAGAATTCAAATTGCACACCGCATACAGCATAACAACAATGCCTAGATCTCCCAAGGACTATGGTCGGCCATATTTCAGAATGGAACCTCAGGAAACCTTCAAAGTTCCACCGAATACAGTTTTTATCAAGTGGGGAGATATGAGTGAGGAAGACCTTGCTGACATCACAGGTTGGCTCTATAAGGATACTATCACATTACCCCCATTACCAGTTCAGATATATGGCAAAGGTTATGACTTCATGAAGGCTAAAGGCTACGATGGTACCAGTGACCTTGGAAAAAATAAAACTGGTCGAAGGGAACCCATAGAAGTTTTTCAAATTCTGAAGTATCTTGGTTTAGGGTTTGGATCACTCAACAATGACGATCGACGTACCTCTATACTTTCAAATACGCGAATACATGCTTCGAAAAGTGTCGAGACTACTAAGGAAACCCTAAGCGAAACAGATTCCCACGAGTGGGAATTTGGCTCCGAACGATCCCTAAGTGACTGTTGTCTTGATGATTTGTTTGTCGAACCAGGGGAACTGACCTCTGAACAACGATTTTGGAAAACCTTCAAAATTGAGCAGGCACCAAATAGTCAAAATCCTACTACCGCTTCCCATGACACACAACAACCATCCTCTGACCCCCCTCTGTCTAATCTATCTGAAATGTCAGAGGATATTGATAGCCAGGGCTCTAAAACCTTCACTCCTTATTATGACAACGAATATGACACTAGTGAAGGAGAATACTGGATAGAGTCCGATGTCGAGTGGGACGATGATAACCTCATCTACAACATTACCGAATCCATCTGCATGCTATCTGCATCCTCACCTCAGTTCACTAGCCTTGACGATGGCATCTCTTTAATTTACCCTG
Organism: Sequoia sempervirens; assembly: GCA_007258455.2. Lineage (NCBI taxonomy): Eukaryota > Viridiplantae > Streptophyta > Pinopsida > Cupressales > Cupressaceae > Sequoia > Sequoia sempervirens. The sequence continues at coordinate 1,509 of VDFB02289480.1, forward strand.
AACTAGTCGATTGGGACCAACAAGGACCGCCAGTTTTGGACACATTCCAAAATGATGAAGCAATCGCCGAATTCATGGGATTACATGAAGGCATACCCAGTGGGGACCACAAATCAGGATTTTCCATTGATTTAGACTGCATGGCATACTTCGGCGAGACTGTTCAGTCCTCTAGTCGCAAAAGTAAAAATAAAGTAAAAAATGAAACGTCTCTAGGTGAAAACTGAAAGGCACCTCTTGACGATAAAATAGTAAAAACAAAGGACGTATCTGTGGGTGAAAACCTCTCCGAGGCGCCCAAAGATGGAGGACTGGACTTTCTCCTTGTGCAACAAGAGAAATCAGCCATGCTTATTGAGGACACCATAGAGGATAACATTTCAACTGCAGAGGACCCTAAGATGGTCCTATTTGCCGCATCATTGACAGATGAAGAGAAATCGGAATTTCATAAATTCTTTGCAGAACGGAAAATAAACTTTGCATGGTCCTACGCTGACATGCCAGGATTGGACCCCAAACTGGTTCTACATCATCTGCCACTAGTACCTAATGCTAAACCAGTCAAGAAGAAGTTGCGCAAAATGCACCCTCAAGTTGCTCTATTGGTTAAGGCCGAGTTAAAGAAACTATTGGATGCCGGATTCATAAGGTCTATAGATTATGCTGAATGGATTTCCAACCTAGTGCCGGTGACAAAGCCAAATGGACTAATTCGGGTATGTACAGATTTTCGGGACCTAAACAAAGCATGTCCAAAGGATGACTTTCCTTTGCCCAACATTGACATCATAGTCGACCTAACTGCAGGACATGAGATGCTATCCCTCATGGATGGTTTCTCTTGTTATAATCAAATACGTATTGCTCCTGAGGATCAACACAAAACAGCATTCACATGCCCATGGGGTACATATTGTTGGAACGTCATGCCCTTTGGTCTCAAAAATGCAGGTGCCACATACCAAAGGGCTATGACCACGATCTTCCATGATATGATGCACAATATAATGGAAGACTATGTAGATGACCTATTGGCCAAATCAACAACTAGGAAGGATCATTTGAAGGTTCTCGACAAAATTCTCAAGAGATTGGAAGAGTACAAAGTTTGACTAAACCCTAAGAAGTGTGTTTTTGGGGTCACATCAGGAAAACTGTTAGGGTACATAGTTTCTCGACGAGGCATAGAAGTTGATCCGGCAAAGGTCAAGGCAATCATCGACATGCCTCCACCCAGAGGGATCAGTGAACTCCGAACTCTGCAAGGCAGAGTACAATCTATTCTCTGTTTCATAGCCCAATTGGCAGATAAGTGCCACCCATTCCAGTACCTGTTGCGCAAAGGTATCCCCTTTGTATGGACAGATAAATGTCAACAGGCCTTCCAGCAAATCAAAGATTACCTTCTATCAACACCAGTCCTCATGTCGCCTATTCATGGAAAGCCATTAATTCTATACATCTCGACCACTAGTTCAGCACTGGGGGCATTACTGGCCCAAAATGATCATGAAGGGAAAGAAAGAGCAATCTACTACATCAGCCGCACACTGATAGGTTATGAGCTGAATTACACATACATTGAATGTGCATGCCTCGTAGTTGTCTTTGCAGCCCAAAAACTAAGGCATTATATGCTCAATCATCAGACACAACTGGTTGCCAAGATTGACCCATTGAAATACCTATTAAGTCAAGCAGCATTAACAGGCCGATTGGAAAAATGGGTCATGATCTTAAGTGAGTATGACATACAGTATGTTGAACGCAAGGCAATAAAAGGGAAAGTAATAGCAGATCAACTGGCAGATGCACCAATCCAAGTCTCTCATCCATTGGTAACTGATTTTCTTGACGAGTCCATTTTTCATACGGAACCTGCAACACCATGGAAGCTGTATTTTGATGGGTCACACACGGGTCATGGCTCAGGCGGTGGAATCTTGTTCATCACACCACAAGGGGATTCAATTCCTAAGTCATTTCGAATCGCTTTCCCTTGTACAAATAACATTGCCGAATACGAAGCACTAGTTATAGGTCTCAAGTTGGCAATCAAATGGAAAATTCAGACATTGCTTGTATTCAGAGACTCCCAGCTAATAATCAACCAAGTAAATGGCGACTATGAAACAAAGGATGAAAAGTTGCTTCCTTACAAGAGGATGGTGGATAGTTTCTTAACATACTTCCAATCAGTGTCCTTTGAACAAATCCCCAAGGCACAGAATAAGGTAGCGGACGCAATGGCTACTATTAGTTCTCTCTTGGACATCCCTAAAAATGTGTCACAATTTGAGTTCCTAGTAGAACAACTATTGATACTGGCATATGATATCCCAAAGTCGAAAATGGTTTGCGAACTTGTTGGTCCCAACTCTCCTTGGTATCAGGACATTTATGACTACTAAAGACTCAAACCCTTCCACCAAACCTATCTAATAACCAAAGAAAGTCCTTCATTAGGAAATCTGCAAGGTATGCCATCATCAGTGACACCCTATACCGCCGTGGTTTCGATAGTACCCTCCTTAGATGTCTTGACACCGACGAAGCATGTACGACCTTACGAGAAGTGCACGACGGTATATGCGGATCTCATTCGAGCGGTCCTACTCTGGCTAAGAAACTAACGAGACTTGGGTATTATTGGCCAACAATGGAAAAAGATGCACTCGAATATGTCAGAACTTGTCGCAAGTGTCAGATTCATAGTGATTTGGTCCATGCTCCAGCACAAGAACTTCGGCCAATCACTTCTCAGTGGCCCTTCGCTCAATGGGGACTCGACCTCGTGGGTAAGATTCATCAACACCATCCAGCGGCCATAAATTCATCATCACCGCCGAATTACTTCAAAAGTGGATTAAGGAGACAACCAAGTTGGTGCAGACTTATCGGAACATGTTTCGACAGGCTGGGATTAGTAACAGACGATAGTTCAAAAACCAAGACGTCCGTGTGTTATGTGAGCGATTCCATATCCAACACCACTTTTCATCCCCATATTACCCCCAAGGAAACGACCAAGCTGAGGCGTCGAATAAAACCATTGTCAAGATTCTTAAAAAGACTATCAATGACGCTGGCCGCGATTGGCACATACAACTTAACCCTGCTCTGTGGGCTTACCGAACTAGCATTCATACGCCTACGGGAGCCACCCCATTCGCCCTGGTCTTTGGCGCTGAAGCCATCTTACCCATTGAGGTCAAAATTCCTTCACTACGAGTCTCTTTGAAGGGTCTAACTAATGAAGAGGAATACCGACAATCACGCTTGCACGAGCTGGAAATGCTAGACGAGTGAAAACAAAACTCCCTGAATCACCTCCAAGCATATCAAAACCGCCTTTGTCGCAGCTACAATAAAAAGGTTATGGTCAGAAAGTTCAACATTGGCAACCTGGTTCTCATGCGGAACCCTAAGAACCAAGAAGACAGAGAAAAGCCAAGAAAATTTGAACCAAACTGGCTGGGTCCATACATTATCATATCTTCTTTTGGTTCTGGAGCATATCAATTGGCAACTCTAGATGGGGAACAGTTGACTGAGCCCATCAACAGTTTACATCTCCGAAAGTTCTACGCATAGCATCAGAAGATGGAGCTGAAATCCATAAAATACAAAAAAAATCGTCACCTTGATGAAAACCTGGCAAATAGGCGTCTTGGTGACACCAAAAAAATCAAAAAATCATGAAAATAGTAAAGAGAAAAATAATTCGTCCAACGGTGAAAACCTGGCAAACAGGCGCTTTGGACATGCATCATGGTGAAAACCTGGGAAACAGGCACCATGCGTAAGCAATCATTGCTCTGCCATCTACTGTCACTTGGTCTAAACTTGGCTTAGGATGAAAGGTATCTTTGCCGCTATTCCGCAAACCGCCATCACATCCTACTCTACCTATCATAGTCGATGAATGATTGACATCAAGTCCTAATGACTGTCTGTCCAGCAAGTCAGCAACGTCCTATCTGTATTCCTTGCAAATGGCTAAGTCTTAAACCTGACTGGGGGCAAAATGTTTACCATGCAACTGCAGTGGATGTCCCTAAAAAAAGACAAAAACATCATAAAATGTCCTAAAAAAAGACAAAAACATCATAAAATGTCCTGAAAAAAGACAAACACATCATAAAATGTCCTGAAAAAGAAAAAAAAAAAGAAAAAAAAACATCATAAAATGTCCTAAAAAAAGACAAAAAACATCATAAAAAGTCCTGAAAGAAGACCAAAAATATTGCAAAATGGCCTGAACAAAGATCTAAAAATCGTAAAACGTCCTGAAGAAAACCAAACAAAATCATGTGGCCACTTGAAGAACACTGACATATCATCATTTCTAGTCAAAGTCAAGCATCTCAAATCAGTCTTTGTCATTTGTCCGAACTACGTTGTCTCTGTGCATTTGTTACGTAGGCAAGACTCATACTTGAGTCCTCGAGACATTAGGTTAGTCCTTTTAGGTTTGTCAAACTAAATAATGGCGCAATCTTTGGTCATCAAGACAAAGTCATTGGTCGTGTCGAACTACGAGGTCTCTGAGTGTATGACGTAGGCAAGGCCATCTATCGATGAGCCCCCGAGGCCGCACTAGGTCAGTCCATTAGGGTTCATAGCACTACACTGGCACACACATCAGCAGTCTTCAATCATTTCTCCATATGGGGGAAAACTCCTAAAACAGAGTAAAACAATCATTCTATTCGGCATAACAATCTCATACCACTCATGTCGTCAAGGCAATATCGGCATATAGTCCAACACAGGTCAACCTCGGTCAAAACAAGTCAAATCATCATCATACACCGTTCAAACTGTCAAATTTTGGTTAATCTTTAGATGAGTCCTTCTGAAAGATAACCTTTGTCATTTACGCCTTAGGATGTGTCCTTCCTAGGCGTCGTCATCGTCATTCGACACTTTGAGTGATTCCCTTGACATCTAAGGATCACTCTTCATGACATCAGTATTCTTCAGATATGTCCTTCTGAAGAACCAACTCTGTCATTTATGCCTTAGGATGTGTCCTTCCTAGGCATCGTCATTATTTCGGGGGCCCCCTTTACGACCATTAGGGATCAAATTCCCCCCGACATCGGCATTATTCAGGATGAGTCCTTCCTGAATTCACCAAGTCTCGACATTTTTCAAGGTCCTCAAAACTTTAAAACATTGGGACATCTCGACATTATCAAACATGGCATCTTGACATCAGAACAATGGATATCTAGATGCACTTGGCAAACACTTGACAGTTGTCTTTTCATCTTTATCATGTTATTAGTTTTTCAGTGAGATCCCACTAAGCAGGATTTAGAGAAGCAGCGACGTAGCATGACAATTGACACGCATGACTACTAGCTTCTCAGCGAGGTCCTGATTCGGGGATTTAGAAAAGCAACGACATATCATGATAGAGACTTTATTTTTGTATTTTGGCAATCATGTCATTCGTTTCTCAAGGAGATCCTAGAAACAGGATTTAGAGAAGCAGCGACGTTTCATGAGTTGTCCTTGTCTTTTTCTGCTTATGGTTGATTATGACAACAAGACTGGGGCAAGCACGCTCCTAGTGTGAGTCATGATCATCCTTGTCTGTGACTGTTCATCTTAGATAATGGTACGACCTTGCACACCTTGATCTATGTCATATCATGGTGTTTGTTGGCCATTACAACAGTTTGCCCAATGATGATTAAAGAGCAACAAATATTAAAAGTCCTACAGTAAAGTTTTGAAGGATTTGTGTCTTCTTATGGGTCTTATGTCTTCTCCTCTTGCGTCTGATCATCTTCTCTCATCAGTCCCGCCATCTTCTCTCGTCCATCCTGCGATGATATCCTGTGACATCCAAAAACATAAGTGCATACATAGTATATCCATTGCATTAGGTCCATACATACATCATCCATGGTATTAAATAATATCATACATGGCATTACATCATATACATAATCACAAGCATTGCATTAACATAATCATCATCATTGCATCTTTTACATAAATACATCATGCACATCAGTAACATAATCATATACATAAGCATTGCATCATCATGACATCAAAAATCACAACATAGACATCATAGTACATAAATGGCATCATAAATTAAGCATCATACATGTCATAAGACATAATGCATAGAACATCACATAACACATATAGGCCACATCAACACTGCATCATCATATAGAATCATCTCAAAAATATACAATGTCACAGGATAGAGTCAATGCATATCCCAAAAATGGAGCTCGCAGGCTCAAATAATATAGTGTGTCACAATACAAATATGCCCTAGGGAAGGCTCTCATCACCCCCTCGGGGCGAAGAATGTGGCGGAGACAACTCTGTCACGGGCGCTGAAACAAGGGATGGTCCTGTAGTGGCCTGTGTCTGTGACGCTGACGGAATACTGAGTGAAGGCATCATCTCAACAGTAGTAAACACCTGTGAGGTCACTGCGGCTGGACTCTGAGTGATGGAAGGATCTGTCACTGGCGGCTGTACCTGGCCTGACCTCTGCACTGAACCAATGAAACCATGACTATGCCCTGAATGAGGACTCAGAGTATGCTTGCGGGAATGGTGTGACTTGTGGCCTGATGTGTGTCCTATGGAGGTCGACCCCCCGACACTGGTATGGCTCCTGGTACCACTGCCATTGCCCGATCTATGCCCACTGCCTGTCCTCGTCTGTGATCGGGACAAGGTAGGATCCCGCTGCTTTAGCAGCACTACCTGCTCATAAAGCATCATGTATTGCCCCAACCTAGTGCTCACCCTGGCAAGCTCTCGAGCCATGTCCCCTGCAGGTCCTGTGCATAGGGCCGCAAACTCTGTGCACCATCGCGCCGCATCCTGCTAGTGGATCACCGCCTGATCCCGCTCTACACGGGCTACCTCCAGTGCTGACTGTAGGGACCTAACCTGTGCCAGGCTGGCGTCTAACCTCTGCTGAAGATCGGCCACTCTCTGATCAGCTGTAGCATCTGGTGGCAACTCTGTGGATGGTATCTCCTCCTCCCCCTCCACCATCCGCCATCTCAGGAGTCGCTCGGCCTCACCTATGGCATCATCCTCATCATCATCATCATCATCATCCTGCCCTGCCACCTCCTCCTCCTGTCCAGCCACTCCCTCCTCCTGTCTGGGCGGCTCTCCCACCTCCACCTCCTGCTCTCCCACCTCCATCTCCTGCTCTCCCATCTCCACCTCCATCGCGGCCGTATCCTCCTGTCCACCCACCACCCTCTCCTCCTCCTGTCTCTCCTCACCCCTCCCTCCTGTATGGGCGGCTCCTCACCCTCTCCCTCCTCCCCAACCTTGGGGATAGCATCCAATGCTACCCTCGCCACCCGCTATCGCACCCTACGACCTGGTACCTGTTCGTCCCACCATCGCCTCCTGCCATCTCCACCGTCATCTCCACCATGGCCTCCGTCTCCACCTCTCCCTCCATCTCCATCACCACCCCTGCCTCCGTCCCTCCCTCCATCACCACCCCTCCCTCCATCTCCATCCCTGCCCCTGCCTCTGCCTCTGCCTCAGCCCCATCCTACGCCTCGCCCCTCGATAAAACAAGTGGCACTCCACGGGAGGAAATCGCCCGGCCTTGTCAGGCGGTGTTGGCCCGTCAGGATCTGTCAATGGCACGGGTCGGCGTGCCTGCCACCATAGATCATAGGCTGGTGTGGTACCTAGATCTGCTGCTCCACCTCTCCAACCCCAAGCCTGGGCTACTAGCCCATCAATTTGTTGTGTCACGAAGGCCATTGGGATGGCCGACCCCCATGCATACTCTCTAGACGATCAGGCATACTCTGCCGTCCCCATGGGTACATCCTGCTGCTCTCCGAACTGTCTCAGTACACGCTGCGGCAGGTACATCTCAATAATCAAGGATGTTTGTACTATCCTACCAATCAGGTACCTGTACTGTCTACAGAAGCTCAGATGATCGGCCTCATCATCCCATGCCTCACAATCCCTATACGGCCTCCAGATGAACGTCACCATGGTATCGATCCGATGCCGCCACCATCCTGTCTCGCCCATGTGGGTCTGCTGTAATGCGCCGGCATAATAATAGGAGTAGGGCATCCCTGCGGCAAGCTGTGGTCTATCAATAGGAGGGCGAAATATGGCAATGTGCTCCCATGCCCAGATCATCATAAGGGTGGTCCCACAGGAGATACTCTCTCCTCTCCTGTATACCACATCGTTCAGCTGGTGATATAGCGTCCCTAGCAGGTAGGGACCCCACGTGTAAACTGTCCTGTCTTGCCTCATGCCGACCAGGACGTCCCCCCAACCAATTGGAAATCCGTGTCCTCGTCGGTCAGGAACTAAAATGCCAGCAATCAGAGTCGCCAGGAACGCATCAAAGCGACTGTAGTGCTCCGCCAGGAAATCCCAATGGATCTCGTAACCCTGAATACCGAGTCTGGCACCCTGATCCTGGTAGTACGCCCGAAAGGTCTGCTCACCATGACGTGGATTGTACACAATCCGCTCCCCTCGAATAGGAATCCAAAGAATACAGTAGACGTCCTCCAAGGTAATCGTAGCCTCACCTGTCGGCAGGTGGAAGGAACAGGTCTTGGAATGCCATCGCTCACATAGCGCCATCAACAAACCCCTATTCGCCCGAATGGCGGGCATGAACGCAGCGTAGAATAAGCCGAGTCTCATCAATCGTCGCCGCTCTCGCGGACCCAACTGATCGGCAAACTAAAAAGTGGTCGGTCTGCTCTCTCTCGTGTAGATAGGGGCAAGCTGCCTCTGCAAAAAGCCGAACACTACATTAGCACTTTTTGGACAACTGACAACATCATGAAAAGCAACTAAGGGCATGAAAACATCAAAACAAGTTTCATTAAGAAAACAGGCAAGTGCGTCGCAACCAAGCAGTTGCGTCGTTCAAATCATCAAATGCATCGCAATTTCGCACTTGCGACTTGAAATCGCATTTGCGTCTTCAAAAAGTGAATGCGTCTCAACATCGCTATTGTGTCTCAATACAGCTATTGCGGCATTTCACATGGCGATTGCGTCTCAACATCGCTATTGCGTCTCAATACAGCTATTGCGGCGTTTCACATGGTGATTGCGTCTCAAAATAACGATTGCGGCATTCCACCAGTCAATTGCGACTTAGAAAGTCACTTGCGTCGCACGAATTGTCAAATGCGGCTCAAACCACCGGTGCGACGCGTTTATTCTAGGCACTTGCGTCGTGACGCATCAAATGCTTTGAACATGAAGGCAATTGCGGCTTACGCGAATGCATATGCGTCGCGGCGCATTCATTGACTACCCTAGAAAGCATTAAATAATGCGTAAAACGATAAAATGACAAAGTGGGATTAGGGTACATACCGTCGGCTCTGAGCCCTCTGGCCGTCTGAAGGTCCTCACGATCTCTCCGCGGTGCTCTGACACTGGAATAACCATCGTCGCTGCTGCGCCTTTTTCTCTAAGCTCTCAGGATTCACAAAGTGAATAGTGAAAGTGAATTGACTTTTACCCCTTTGTCAACCTATTTATAAGGTCAAAATGACATTTTTCAACCAAAGTCAATACTGGAGGCTCATTTGAACACCTTAGACCTCCCCGTAAGTCGCCTTAAACATGTCGAAATCCGAAACCGACTGCGCTGTTGTTTTTCTGATCATCAAATTGATTTATCGGGACCCTTTGCAAATTTTTCTAGCGCCGACCCAAAATTTGAAAATTTCCCGAGGGGGCAATGATACTCCGTACCCTCGCTGGGGCATATTTTGGACTTATTTTCTTTGTCACAATGTGACAAGCAACATTATGACAAAGAGGGGCAAAATATAGACACCTAAAAATGACCTAGGCCTGCAAGCTTCATTTTTACCACTTTCGTCCTAGCATAATTAAGTTGTTTAATTGTGTCCTTGGTCCACATTTGACTATTGATTAAATAATTCATAATTATTTAATTAATTCATGTCATTTATTCCTCATGATTATTAAATAAATAAATTTTATTTATTTATCTAATATGTCATTAATTACCTAAGTCCCCCTTAATTAAATAAATTTCTTAATTTTATTTAATTCCCCTTCTGTCATTTATTCCTCATGATTATTAAATAAATAAATTTTATTTATTTATCTAATACGTCATTAATTACCTAAGTCCCCCTTTAATTAAATAAATTTCTTAAGTTTATTTAATTCCCCTTCTGTCATTTATTCCTCTTGATTATTAAATAAATAAATTTTATTTATTTAATTACGTCACTAATTAGGTCCTCTTCTCTCCAAAATTAAATAGATTCTAATTTATTTGATTTTTGTCCATTTTCTACTATAATTAAATAATTATTTTAATTATTTAATTATTCATTAAACTCTTCTCTCATCAAATTAAATAAAGTTAATTTATTCCACCCTCTTGAATTTTGAATTAAATTATTATTTAATTTGAAATAGTTCCTTTTGTCACATTCTCCTATAATTAAATAATATCTTTATTATTTAATTATTCACTGGTCACCTGGGGTAAATAAATTTTATTATTTAATTTCTCCAGCGGCCTCTTTTTCTGTGCCAGTCTTATCTTCCAAATTAATTCTTTTCTTTTGACATCTCATTTAATTTCGACCCTTGATTGAATTATCTTATAATTCAATCTTGGCCCTTCATTTCTAGTCATTGCCCTAATTTTGACCTAACCCTAATTCGTATTGCAACATTCAATCTTAACCATGGATTTTAGGGTATTTTTCATCTTCTCATCCTGGCCACACATTCGAAATTGCAATTTTTATAAAAGGGCAATTTTGTTCTTATTTGTCTCTCTCTGGTCCATGTCTATTTTCTGTCAACTTAGGGTTATCATTTTAACAGTCATTTGTCATTTAGCTTATTGTGAAGTCACTTTCTTTTATGCAAATCCTTCAACACTTGCATAGGGCTTAGGCACTTGTCATAGTTGCTCATTTGAAATCTGAGGGCATCTTTATTTACTGCAAGCTAGGAGGTGTAACAAAGGTCAACCATGGAAGATGAGGACTTAGGGTAACATTGTTTCTTTTGTTTTTCATATTATTTCCTTTGTACTTTGTTATTTCATTGGGGATTTTAATGTTATTGTGCTAACCCCTCTAACGATAATCTGATTTTCCCTTGATTACAATTTCTATCAAAACACAAGATGGGTACCACTGCATTTTCTCCCATTTTATTCAAAATGCATTCATTTATCTCTAATCACCCATAGATGCATTGTATGAGTCATGGTGAATTTAATTTCATTGTTCCATTTGCTTCGAAACCCTAGCTTATTTGAACATTGGCTCACTATTTTGAAAAGAAACAATGATTTCATTTTCATGTATATGTCACTATAGCTTCACTTGTTTACTCTTTGAATGGAAGTTCTACTTCACTCATAAAATTTTCTTAATGAAGCAAGTTGACATGTTATTCTAATGACATTTGTAGTCTCTCCTTTCAATGCATATGTTGTTAGCAATTACTTGCTTTTTCATTTTGATTGAAATGCATGAACACAATGAAACTCAACTCTATTTGATGCTTTTCAGTTGCTTATCAAACAAACATGTTTCCTCATACTCCCCATGCACTTTTTCATTCATTGTTTTAATATGGATGCAATGTTATTTGCACACACTTTATTTATGAAACACATAGAGAAAATCTCTATTTACTCCCAATAGCATTGAATAGCGATGCCTCTATTTTATTAACTTACTTTTTGCAGTGTTGTATTCAGCCATCATGATATTTCTGTAGGTCACTTGTTCATTATCACCCATTCTAAACACTTGAATGTTTCAGAAAAATGCATTTCAAGTTCTACTTTCACCACAATTTAATGTAGCAATGCAATGAGCTAGTATTTTGATATGTAGCATCAATAATACTAAAACAAGCCTTGAGTTTCTTTGCAATCTATTGACATAAGTGATGTTGTTCCAAGTTACATTCAGCTCAAACACTTAGTGTATTGTGCCTATAGTCAACAATGCCTCTTTTCCTTCATCCTTTGGCTTTCATGCTTCATTTGCAACCACGTATAGCTCCATTTCTTGATGGAGAGAAAGTTTCCTTCTATACTCTTCATGCATTTTTATTTCTGTTAGGCAACAAAATGTTGATGTGAAACTAATATTTGCATAGAATATTTTGAAATATAATCACCTGATGATGGTGATTTGAAGCTTCTCCATTTGCTTCAATTTCCACTTTTGATTGGCATTATGTATTTTTGTTCACTATCATATTTCATGATGATGTACTCCTTGTGATGGTCTATGTGAGCAATTGATCATTTATGATCTTCAACTCATTGCATTTTCAGACTTGATTGTCCTAAATGTTCAATTGCTTGAGCTCTTATGACACTTGTGATGTACTCCTTTAGATGCATATCTCTTTTGAGCAATTATAAATTGTTTCCTTTCTCAACCCCTCTCTTGAATGTTAAGGGGTAGCATGTTGAGCTCAACCCTTGTCCAAGCCCGTTTTACACCACATGCTATAAGTCTTGAAAATAGATCAACAACATGGCTTTTCCTATACTTGCACAAGAAACAAAAAATGTTAGATTAAAAATAATAAATCCAAAGTTTCTTATGATGTTTCATCCTTTGTGATCTCTTGTACACTTCTTGTCTTTTCTCAATTGATTTAATGCGCCACAAGCAATGTTCTACATTATTGTTGA
>VDFB02289481.1:0-118654 GCA_007258455.2 Sequoia sempervirens
AAAAATGCTCCACAAGTCTGCAAGAATATGTTTCTTGATATTCCTCATATCAACCTCAAGGAAAACAGTATATTTGATAATGAATTCAATAATGGTGGCCTTTCCCACCTCATCTGCATCTTTGTAAAGAGTTACGGTCTCCCCTAACATCTCATTTTGTAAAATACTATTAAACAATGCCTTAATTTCATAGGAGAATGAGGTATTACTAGTTCTATTCATTTTTGTCCTTTGCTTTCATCCAGATTCTTCATTTGACTTATTTCTTTTCCTTTCTTCTTCTCTAAAAAAGCCTTCTTGGTGTCCTCTTTCTTCTTTTCCCTTATAAGAATAAAAAATTTCTTATTTTCTTCTTTAATCTCCTCTTCACTATAAGTATCAATAATATCAAACCTTCTTTTCACATTGGTTTCACCTTGTGAAGCATCACTTCTCCTTCTCCTGACCAACTATGGTCGTTTTTCTTGCATTTCCTCTTCTTCTTTTGCTACATTGACACTTACATTCTTCTCTCTCAATGCCTTTTTCTTTTACTCTTCTCTTGGCAGGGGCAACAGGTGGTGCAATAGTTGTGCTATTCTTCTCAACTCTTGCAACCTACAACACTATTGAAGGGGATTTCTTCCTTATCAAATGACTAGCAGTGGTTTTCCTCTTATTTCCAATAGATGGCATAGTCTCCAAGGACTTCTAGACAAAGGGAGGAGTGGTAATAGTCCTACCTAATCTTCTTAAGCTAGATCCTCCTGTACCACTTGATTCTCCTTTAGCTTTCTCTCTTAAATGTTGCATTTCTTCCTTTGATACACCCATTTCCTCAGCATTCTCTTCCACCATCTTTCTGACCTTCTTTTGAATTACTGGTTTCTTTTTTTCTGTGTACCTCCATGGATTTCTCTGCATATGTTTCATATCTTTCTTTTGACGTGTCCTTAGGAATCTTCAGTAAAACACCAACTAAACCAAAAAAATATTCTTCAATTACTTCATATGCCAATTCAGGGATCCACAAAGGCCTTGGTTCTATTGCTTCCATGGTGCATTAGTCTATTGACACCAAAAATGTGATGTCATTCTCATATTTATTTACCAGATTCCTTGTGATTCTATCTCTGGATTGCATCTTCTTCTAGAAAAATGAAAAGAAGGTTGTAAGAGCCTCATCTGAGCATTTATGTCACCAAGACTCCTCATGAAGTCTAGAATTTGATGTACTACTATTTTTCCTTTCAATTAGGTTATACTTTTTTCTCTAGGAAGCTCCTTTAAGAAATAAAATAGCAAACATACAACCAAAGTACCATATTTAAATGCATATTTCTTCTCTTTGGTCTAGCTCAAGTTTTTCATTAGTTGTTTCCTTAGCGAGTCACAAAGATCATAATCTACAACTTTTTCAACCATCCCATATGCCATATTAATTGCAGTGGCAGACACTGAATTTTCCCTATTTGTAAAATAGATCTTGTAGCCAATTAACATTGTAACATACATCACAACTAATTTTCTAATTTTGTTAACAGTTAGAGCTCTCTTGTTGTAGGTTGCACCTATAAGTTCCATAACCACTTCATTCTTGATAGACTTCAACACGAGAACCGGTTCGATGGAGCAAAGACCTATAACCTCTCTTATTACATCCTTTGTTATCATACCAGGTATGCTAGTCCAAACAATTTTTTCATGAATTCTGCTAAGTGCCATTGTAACCCACTTGTTCTCATGGCAAAAATTCAGAAACCATTTACATACATTAAGTTTCTTTGCAACTAGGTTTTTATATTTTGGTTTTAGGGAAAAGTCTTCTCTAGTTAGCTCATTTTTCTATAGATGTCCTAACTTAATATTATCATATTCATCCATTTTCCCATGAATATAGACCCCAATATCCTCAAATGGAAAAAATCCATAAGGAATATGAGAAAATGTTCCCAATAGGTCATCTTCTATGGATTTTGTAGGATATTCCTTGAATTTAGGTTGTGGTTTCTATGTTACTTCGACAATCCTTGATGTAGCCATTATAAAATACATTCACACTACTTTCAAGAAAATATTTATGAAGACTAGGGTAAACAAGATCTGTAAATACCTTTTGTTTCACTTGCCGAACTAGGGTTCAATGCACCAAATCTCGAATCACCTCAAATCACCTTTTCACTGCTCTATTCCTTGAATTCTTTTTTGAAATGAATTTTCCTTAGTGAAATCACTTATAACCCTTTGATTTGACCTAATTTTGTATTAAATGCTTCAATCAATAAAGTTTTCAACCCTTCATTTGCATGTACAATCAACTTCTAAAGCTCCACAAATTTCCACATTAAGATGTTTTCTTTCACAATATTCACCAATAGATCAACCATGTTGGTCTTCATCATATATCTTCATGAGGCACCGAAACCTCTTCTTTGGTGAGGAACAAAAGGTTTTCATTAAAGATCCCCCTAAGACATAGCTCTTAACTTAGTTTTTGAAGGAAACATCTACACTAAAGTATGGTACAAATTCTTCTTTGACTTCTATCTCATCCTTCTTTCACCAAATCTTTTCCATTTCCTTCTTTGTTTCTACTAGATCATCCTTTTTAATTGGTTCATTCCTCTTTATTGGATTATCCTTCCTTATATTTCTACTTTTGTAAAACTTGGATATGTGTTCAGGCCTACTGCAATTGTAACATGTGATGTTCTTCTAACCAATATTCCTTCCATTCATTCTATATATACATTGATTAGCTTTATGCCCAAACCTATAGTTGTATAACAATAGCCATTGAAAGAATGAATCATTCTACCATTTTTATAGTCATTCATCATTTGACTTCCATGTTCACTAGCTTTATGACCAAATATTTTGCATGTAAAACATTGACAAGAAAAAAGGATGGAGTATTCTAATTCATTTTGTTTCCACATTCCATTGCCTCATGTCCAAATATATTGCAAGAATAAAAAGAACCATTAAAATATGGGTACCTTTGAGAACTTGGTTGTCTGAGCGGTGGTATTCTAGCTTCATTCCTTTGAATCTAGATCTACTTTCCATTGTTCTTCTTATCTTCAATCTTCTTTTTAGCGTTTGATGTCTGATCTAATTTTAAACTTTCTCCTATCTCAAATCCTAATCCATCTTTTTCTTTAGAGACTTTTTGATTTGCAATCATCTCATCAAGATTTGTAGCACTCATTTTGAATTTATCTTCATGACTCCTTTCTTTCTCCAAATCTAATCTCAGATTCACAACTTCTTTCTCAATCCTTGTTCATTCATCTGATTTTCTTTTCACCATTGCATTCAAACATTCTTCAATTATTTTATTTTCTTCAACTTGCACTTTTAGACTAGTGATGGATTCATTTGCTTGCTTCAATTTCTCATTGAATTTCTTATGCTTTTCTCTGAACTTCTTGATTTTCTCTCTCAATTTTCTGATGCATTCATTTGCTTCTTTGATATTTTCTTCTAGATCTCTATTTTCATCTTCCGTCTTTTCAAGATCTTCAAGGGAAATTTTTTGAGTACTCCATATTTTTAAAGCATGCAATATTCTTCTATGATTCCAATAGTAGAATCTCTTCCAAAGGAGTAGGAAATTTTCTATCAGCCATGTGTTGAACCTCCAAGATCTTCCCCAAGCGGTTAAGCTCCTTCCAAGGAACCAGGCTCTAATACCAATTGTTGAACACCCAAATACTGAGAGGGGGGTGAATTAGTATTCGCTTAAACCATTCAAACATTAAACATACAATCACCAAAACATATTCAACTGTAATAAAGAAAGAAACCATGAAACATTAACAACACCACATAAAACATGAACACTAGGATTTTTACGTGGAAAAACCATGGTGAGGATTAGCTCACAATATATTATAACTAGTTATAGTATATTTATAGAAGTGCTCATTGTAGGTGGAATCACTATCCAAGTGGACTCACTGCCCATAGAGAAAAAGATAGAAGAGAGATGGTGGCTCACAACCTATTTTGAACTATTATAATTGCATCTATCGTATGCATGAAATACAATTCCAATGAAGCTCGATAAAATGACTTTACACACTTCATCTAATTCATATCTAGCTCTTTTCCTTCCTCTGCAATTCACATCACTTCAATCTTCTACTCAACATTCACAACTTAAATTCACACTGCTCTTATAATATTTTCATGTAGGATCTTTGCATTGCACATAATATGTTCATGTCAAACATCAAAACACTAAAAATATCTGACATATATAGCACCCAATATATAGCTTGTTAGCTCCAAAACTTTCATACATATCTCACACCAAGATTCAAAACTCAAAATAACTTAAAATATGTCGGAATGGACTATAATAGATCCCACATAAGACTACAACACTTACTTAGCCTTCACATACCTTTAAACTTGTTAGGTTGACATAATATAGGACCTAATAACAAAATTCTTCAACCGTGTATCCACATGTAGACACGTGGACCTCAAAAATTGATGCCAACTTGAATTCCTACACAAATTCCATATGGAAACTTATCCTCAAAAGAAAAAATTCATAAACTCATCCATGGAAAAGTGTAGACTCTCCCACAATAAATTCACTATATAGAGAATAATTATAATTTTCTAGATCAACTTCTATTACTCATATCTTTCGATCCAATAGCAAAAACATGATGAAAACTTGGAATCAACTACATCTAACATCCAACAAAATAATGTTAGAAGTTTAGAGTGACACCTTCATTTGTAGATTGGTACAGACCCAAAAACTGAAGCACTGTTACACTGAATCAATAATATTGATACTTAGTTGATTTCCCATTACAACCATCTTTACTGGACCAAACCACTTTGCATGAATTCCTTTCATAAAAACTCCAAAACCTATTAGAGAAAACTACAATGATTCACATCATGATCTTCATATCTTGATACAATGTTGGCATCAATGACAACACTGTAATGCTCATATTGCCAACAACATCACCAATGACAAACTTCACATTCTTTCAACAAATAAATGAGCAACTTATTTGATCCAACTTGTTCTTTGTCATTAAGAGACCCCTTCTTCAATAATTGACTAGGCATGGTTAATTGAGATTAGTATAATTATCCTTTCGTATAGAGTAGTTTCACTCCTTTAATTTATTGTTTTATTCAATTTTTGCAATGATTATTGAAATATTTTCGTAGACCTTATACAATAATGTTCATGTGAATTTATCTTTGTAGGTGATTTTCCTTAGTCATAATCTTATTAATAATTGATAATTGGATATTTCAATGAATCTGCCAATACTTCTATCAAAGTACGAATGTGGTTGAGATTGATAACTTGTTTCAATTATACCATTATAACACAGTTTTATATATTTATTTTAAATTGATCAATCAGTGAATTATCTGGTTTATCCTAGGTTGGAATGATTTAATTTCAACTAATGATTTAAATTTGAAATGAATTTATATTTGACATTTGATTTAAACCTCCCTTTTTTTTTTAAATCCATATTTATAAATTTAATATTTTTGTAAATAGTGAATATGGATAATTTTAATGTAAATTTTAATTTTAAGTTGTCAATAGACAATTTGTTTAAAATTAACCTAACATAAAAATCAGTTTTTTTTATTTAGTGTGGGATTTAAAATTTTGAAAGTTTCTAGTTTTAGCCACATTTGTAAGGATTAAGTTATTTCATTGAGTCTCACTTAAGCTAGTTTTAAGGTTTTAGAGTTACTATTATAAACATTTCAAAAATTGACTTTTAAGTCACAACTTGAATGAGGGTACCTAGTTGCATCGGTCCCCACCATGAGTATTAATCAAATTAATGAGATTATTTATAATAATAACTAATAAAAGGGTAATAGATTGTGCGATCATTCTCCACCATTAGATTGGATTTATTTTTCACCCTTGGATTTTAGGGTAACCTAAAGAACCCTAATCCATAAGGATAATTGGTATATTTTCTTTTCTTTCCTTTTCATTTTATTGTGCTTGAAAGTTGTTGGGTGGAGGAATACTGGAGGAGGAGATTGTGCAATTTTTCATGAGGTGGGTTCTTAATTGCTTCATGAAATTGCAAGTTTCTTTCAATCTCATTTCTATTTTAAAGCCTATTATCCATTTCCTTATATCTTTTTTTCAATCTTACAGATCTAAAACCCTCATTCCATTATTTTTTTTCTTCTTATTTTTACAGGTTAAAGAAATTTCACGGCATTACAAAATAGTTTTAAACCCCTTTATTTCTTCCTCATTTTTCTCTCTTTCATTATCAGTAACCTGCATAGATTTGATGTTTGTATGTAAATCAAAATGAATGCAATTTAAGGGAATATGATTTGTGTTGAAATGCAGTTTTTAATACCCATAGAGAAGGGTGAGGGGTGACAACACCATTGGGAGGGTCGTGTCTCTTATCGAGGGGTAGTAGTGCCACCCATGGGTCACTCCCCTGGCCATGGGCCACAGATCCCTGTTATGGGTCATGGTCCCCTTGCACAAGGGTCGCGATACCATATAGGGTCACACCCCATACTATATTTTTTATTTTAAAATTTAAAATTATCAATATGTATTTTTATATATATTTATATATTTATTTTTTCATTATTTTGCAGCATTTGAATTTTAAATGGAACATAATATTATATAACATCTGAAACACGTGCTTTGTGTAAATAATATATTTTTTAAATATAAAATGAACGTATATTTTCATGTAAAATTATATATATATACTTTATATATTGTTTCAATGGGCTGATTTCTTAATTTTGTTTTCTCTCTCTTTTAACAAAAGGTTTAAAAAGTGAATGAACTTATTTATCATTTAAAATTTAATAACTCATAGTAATGGTTTTACATGTATTGAACAACAAATCTTGTGACGTTTTAATGGTTATTTATGTATATCTAATCATTCCTTCATGACTTATTTACTAAATAGGAATTTTGCTAAAATGAATAATCTACAAATAAATAATTCTTGAAAACTACTCCAACATCAATTACCTATAATATCATTCCATACTTCAACTTTGTTTACTCACAATCCTAAAAATAAATATATTATTCTGTAAAAATGATAATCAATCATATTGTTTTCTTTCATTTATATTGCAACATTAACATCTATATTAACAATATAAACATAAATTTCTTCAAGAAACTCACAATTCCTTTTGTTTCAATAGATATTTAAGATTAGAAAACAATATAAATTGAACTCCAACAATATCTTTCAAATTCTCTTAAGAGATTCCAACCAAAGGGAGAAGTAAAGGTCTCCACACTACCAACATGGCATCATGAGGCCGTTGTAAGACCTTAGCCATCCCTCAAGCCGAGAGAACTATTTGTAACCCACACACATAGTTTGGAACCCAATGCTAATTTCTTTTACAATAACTCAACAAATAAGATCTAAACATCATATCAACACTATCATTTTCACAACTTACTAATGTAACAAAAATGAACAACTTATTTAAATAGTTACAACACACCATTTTTAAGAAACCATCCCCAAATCAAGAAGCCTTCATATCACCCATTTCATCAACTACAAGAAAAATTAGAGGAAGGAGGACTTATCTTTCTACATCATAGTAGAGATGTAGCCTCCTCCAAGATGCTCTCTTTTGAACCCATTACTCTTCCTTTCTCCCATATCTCTCAAGCTCCTTCTCAAATCACAAGTATAAAAATGTAAAACCAAAGGGAAAATGAACTCCCAAAAAAATCGTAAGAAAAATGACTAATTCCTCTCCAAAGAAAGATAAAGAGAACCCCCTTTTCCACTAACTTGAGATACTTTGAAGAAACCAAGGCTCCACACCCTTTAATGACATGGTGACATTTGTCATCATCTCATCCAATCTCAATTTCCTCACAATACCCCAAATTGTCTACCAAGTCCTCTCCTTTATTTAAGAGGTATGTTGTTGCTCTCATTGTTGGTCGTAGGTCATTATGTCCTTGATGGGAGTGAGAAAAGCAGGGAGTTGATGCATATTCCTTTTTCCCAAGTCCTTTCTAATAATTAAGGGGGAAGGCCAAATGGGGATGGGTCAAGTCCATCCCCTCATTCCCAAATTTTCCACCTCTCCTACAAGGAATTCAAGAGAGGTCATTAATAAGGTATGGACAAAAGTATAGTAAAAAAAATCCCCCAACCCATAGGTACTATACCTAGGGCCTTAAAAATTCAATAAACAACCTAATTACAACCTTTTTGACCCTCACAAAATCACATTCAATTTTGCATCCAAAATTTATCTTTTACACACCACTTGCAACTTAATTGACATAACTCTACAACTAATTAAAACATAAAACACAAATCACACGTAAAAACCATTACAATTTAACCATAAACTTTAGCCCTCAGATTATTTCCTAAATTCTAAGGTTCTATTTAGAAACTCAATATAACTAAACCACCACCACCATACTCACTTGAGCCTTAATTCTAACCCCACATCGACTCACTCTTCATTACATGGGGTCACATTCAAGAACTTCAACCAAGTGAAGCATCAACAAGGGTTTGAATTGGTTCTCCCTTCTTCCTAATGAAACTCATCTCTTAAGAATTTTCTTATCACACGGTCCAAAATTAATGGGAGTCACCTACTCCTATTTTCAATAAGATTCAATTCAACAAGTCAATTCATAGAAATATATCTGTATGTATAATATTTATCTTCTTCGATGTAGAATAAGAGTTTGAATCTATCTCTAACAATAAAAAAATCATAACCTTAATTATTCCACTACACTTTTTAATAGGTCCTTGAATAATCATTTATTACCAAATATGATTATGCAACTAAATAACAAATTCACATATCTTACCTTGTTAGCTTACCTTAAGTATCCTCATTGTCAGTTAGAGTTGCCTCATTTTATCATTGACGATGTTAGGAATTTAATCCTTTTGGATTTCTTCATGATCTACAAGGGTACTACTTCATTCCCAAGAATTACCCCTTTACACAAAAAATAAAATACATTAGTGAATCACTTGTACTAAAATACGTTTCATTCTTTTTCTCATATCAATTTAAATATGCTTATCTCCTAACGCTTGTAAGAAATCTAAATTTGCATACTTCTCATACTTTCCTAACAAGTTGCCAATACACATTTATTAAGAAACATTTACCTCAATAATATTTTAACTAAGTCATGAAAAAATTAAAATGGCAAGAATGTAGTTAAGCACATTCATTGAGGTTCTCTTATGCCTTAAAAATCTACATATATAACTCTCTCAGTTACACACAAACTAACTTACTCGTAATGTTCTAAGATGGTAAAAAGTAGAGATTTAATCATTTTACCCATCGACATTTTCAATGCTATATTATATTTAAATAATATTGATCAAGGTATCAAATAATTCATTAATCTAACATAATTGGACTTTATAGGAAGGCCACAATGGTCATAGATAGGGTTGGGCCTCACACATTTAAAAAGAGAGATTTCATCATTCTTGAAGAATTCAAGGATTTAGTGTCCATATCATTTGTCCCCTCGCAAGAAATTATAATGAAATCTCATTTCAAAAACTACTATGAGGATGGTTACTATTTTTAAATCTACTCCTTGGTACTAGTAGTTGTAATTATTTCTAAATCTACTAATGACAAACAAGGTGCACTATTTAAATTACAATAATCTATTTATAAATCTACTTTTTGGAGAAAATGATATCAAACCATGTTCTTGGGTTTGAGAGAGGAATGATCTCTTCATAGGAAGCTTATTAGTTGTGCCCTCCTTTTATGAAAGGAGAACTAAAGAGATAAGTGGGTTTCATTGTGATTTCATAGAGATATGGTGTTAGTAGAAAATATGGTTAAGTGTGGATGTGTATATGCATGTAGTGGGTATAAAAGAAGCGCATAAAAGATGGGAGATTCTTTTTTTGATTGAGACCCAAATGGTGTTTTCTTAACCAATTGGGTATGAGTACCTTACTATAATGCATTTGTGGGGATTTGATCCCAATTGGCTCCCCCTATCATTTGTTTGTATGTGTGTTTGTTTGTGCATGTGTGTGTTTGTGCATTTTCATGGAATTTGTTTAAATTTGGTGTGCTCATGTTTCCTTCCATTCTTGTATGGCTCTACTAGATTAGGGGTGGATTATTTTGTGTAAATCCTATGGGTGGAAGGTGAGAACTCCCTTTGCAAATATTGGGCTCTTCATGAAGCTTATGGAGGAGAAGCTTGTATTTTTCATTTGGTATTGATTATTTATGTGAACAGATTAAGGTCGTCATTTGTAAACTTTGGACCAAAAGAACATGAGGAAGGCTAAGAAATAGGACATTGAGGGTACAACTATGAGAAGGTCAACAATATTAGATGACATCCAATAGACTAATATGAAGGGCCTTGGTATTTTAAGTGATTATCATGCCCACTTTTTGACACACATAGAAATCTACATTAACTTTACTAATTTCTTTTAATATTAATAACACAATACACTAGTTACATTTATAGTCAATGATCTCACTAGCTAGGAGCAAGTATAGAAATGAGTTCCTATCTTTAACAATAATGTCTACTTCTTATGGGTCAAGTTAACATACCTCTTACCTAATCAAGTACCTCTTGCATTCCATCACATCATAATCTCCTCGCTCCCAATTCATATATCTACAAGATCTACAAGACTTGGTGCACACGTAAGTGTGATATAAGAGGGATTCATTGTACATGGGTCTCTCCTTTCTCAAGAGATCACTAGGGAACGAACTACCCTTATACACCTTAGAATAAACAGATTAGCATAATGATAAAGAACTAAGACTTAGTTATGCTTCAGGAAAAAACTACCATAGACTCTGAGAGAGCAAAACCAAGATATTTTTGTCTCAGAAGAGAGAGCTCTTGGCCAAAAGACATTAGCATAGTTTCAGGATGCCAGCACGGTGTGTTGTAGTCTAAGAGATGCGTTAGAGTCCTAAGCAATAAAGGGCTTAGGAACTCAAATAGACAAAAACAAGATTCACTTCTAGGCTTGGGTCTAAAGTGTATTGAATGAAATAACTAGTTAGGAAACTAGAAACTGAAATGAATGCAAGAAGGCTTAAAGAAAGCTCACCTTTCTCTATACGTTTAGATCTTCACTCTAAGCTTTGTTTCGTGACCTACGCGCAAAAGAATGAGGGGAAAAGATTGGGGCTGTATAGGGGTCTATCTTAGTCAGACCCCCATTTTTGTGTTCCCACCTCTATAGACAACCAAGTTGGAAAGGAGTGAAAATGAAGTAAACAAAGCGTGTGGTGAAAGAAAAACCCACTCAAGAGTAGAACCTATACCACAAGATAGTAAATAAACAAGTAGGAGAGGAAAGTGAGAGAGAGAGAGAGTGTTACCCAAGGGCCTAGACCCTCTTCAGAGCACACAGACGCACCGTTGAGTGCTTGCTTGAGAGTTGTTGCTGCTGGGAGGACCTTAGTCCAACATGAATTTTCTTGTAAGAGCATTGCTAACAAAGATGAAGAGAACTCAAAATTGGAGCAAGTAACAAGAAAGCTTGAATGAATTTCTTCCAACCCCCAAATGAGAGCCAAGAAGGGGTTTTTGATGCTTGCAAGGACGAAAAAGAGCTATTACTTTTGAAATGTAACCGCTAGGACACGTGTCTCAAGGTTCAATATTCGAGATTCCTCATTTCAAACTCAGAAAACCGCTAGGACACTAGCATGTTGTGCAGAATTTTGTGCACCACACATGCGTCTAGAGCCTAGATTCTCAGGAAATGTGTCATCAGGCTTCTGTTACTTTGCCACAAGTCTGCATGGAGTCAAAATCATAAAAATTTACAACTCATGGGATTTTTTCATTAATGTTCCAAGGCATCATAAATGCTAGGAAAAAATGCAAGAGTTTGGAATTTCCCCTAGGTGCAATTCTATGACATTACATTTTTCCCCCACTTTAGTGGGCTCGATTTTGAAAAAAATAAGCCTTACTAAAGTAGAGAAGAGAAATTTCATCCAAATTTTGAGTTTTACAAATTTGTGTGCCAAGAGAGAGACCATAGTGGCCATCGAAGTCGAGTTAACTAGTACTGAAGGTGCCCCCAACATTCGAGCTCAACAAACAGCATCATAACAATCATGAAAAACTGTTCAAAGCTTTAACCTTCAAAACTCAAATTTTGGGTCAGCTTAAAAAAATCAGAAGAAAGCTACTACGGAGAGAGGAATGATCAAGAAAAAGTCGTCGATTTGGAAGAAAAATATGATCAAGAGATGACCTTATGCCCCCTCCTAAGTTTTCCCCCATCTTGGTGGGGAAAATTCAGGAGAAATTAGGGAGCCACAAGCTCTAGGAAAAATGGGCCCCGGGGGGCCTATATATACCTAGGTGGGCCCCTAGAAGGGTCATTTACACTATTCACTATGAGCAAATTGTTGACTTTTATGAGAGAAAATTCAGAAAAATGCCTAGCAGGAGGGAGTATGAGGCACTGAGGTTAGAGAAACTATGCCAAAACATCACCGAGGGCCATGAGGTGGACCAGGTAGGTCTCTAAGCTTCATTTTTTGCAAAGTTTAGCCCTTTTTTAGCATTTTTCAAGACAGCGAGGTGCACAGGAATTTGTTTTCAACACCTTTGTCCCATATTCATGTTGTCATCCATTATACACATTGAGGTCCTGACTTCGCGTTGTCGTCTCCGAGATGCGCTAGCATCTTTGAGGCAACCATGGCGGTCATGGACACATGCGCGATGTGCAAATGTCTGTGCGGCGTACATAGGTCTTAATTAATTTTTTATTTTCATAATAAAATTTGATGTTCTAATTTAGGCTTTTTTACTTTTTACAAGAGTACCCAGAGATTTGGGAGCATCTAGGAGGGTGAACATTCTGACTCGTTCATGACTAGAGGGACTATCTATCAGAGGACAAGGTCACACATCTTTAGCAGGTTGGTCTAGCATGTATTTACCATGCCAGAGATGAGGTACCATGAGAGGATGCTTATGAACCTTATGGAGTGGTGGGATGCCACCACATCATCTTTCCAGTCTCCTTGTGGAGAGATGACTATCACACTCAAGGGCATCTATCAGATCCTTGAGCTACCCATCTGTGGACAGCGGGTGGCTCTCGATGATACTTGATCAACGCAGGAGCAGAGGGAGGGTGTCCTCTATTGCTTAGGGAGGATAGACAGTGGTGATGGCTTGGGACACATTTATACGCACTGGTATGACTAGGTGAGGACCACTGCACTGTTGCTCCGTCAAGTTATGGTCGTGACCGTGGCCTTTCGGATCATGACTGACGGGCAAGGCTTGCACCTCCACGATGGCCTCATCCATACTATCAGAGAGATGGTGGAGCATAGGGCTATTTTTTCCTGGGGACACAACATGCTAGCACACCTCTACCAGGAGCTAGACTGGTATGTGCATTATGAGTATTGTAGCCTTACTACATGCACACTTTTGTAGGTGTGGGCCTTTTCCCACATCATGTGCACCCAACCAATTAGTTTTCCCTAGCGACGATCGTATCACATTCCCATGGCCGACTAGTATGACATGACATGCTAGTGGAGATTCTAGGATCTATAGTTTTTGCGCTTATAGTTTGACACTCTTACTACGGATGGGGTTCGGTGGAGACCCCATTGATTTTTTAGATGGGTGGATGATGGCAGGTACTTGAGGAACCTACAGTGGGACCATTTTTTGATAGGCCTCTGAGATTACATTATAGTATCTTATTACCGGAGTTGGGTCATGCGGCAGCATGGCTGTCCTTAGATGATTCCACCAGATGTGCCCACCTATACTAGGGCTTATAGGATTGTAGCGAGGGTTGGGGATCACCCTCACCTGACCATCACAGATTTTATCCCTTTTGATGATGATGAGCTCAACCAGGATCTATCACCTCTATTGGCGGTGGATAATGTTAGGGTAGTTGTAGATTTTGCACAGTGGTGGGAGAGGCATCGTCCTGCTCCTCTATTTGGCGAGGGTTCCCTGAGAGGGGATCCTAGTTCACAGGAGGACTTTCCACCCCAACCCTTGTAGGATAGTTGGAGAGGTCTGTAGCAGGCTAGAAAGGAGGAGGAAATACCACAAGAGGAGTAGGTGGCACCACTGAGATCGAGGCAACAGAGGAGGTCAGACCCCCCACCAGCTTCCACTGTTGCAATGGTGGTGGCTCTAGCATCACTAAGAGTGGCCATCGATGCTAGCAGTACAAGTCCCAAGAGCAACCCTCACCCTGACCCAGCATGGTAGCCAAGGGACCTAGGTATATGAGGCATGTCTATGTTTCTATACTTTATGGTTTTTTCTATTTACGATGTACATATATATATGCCATGTGGTACTAATACTTCTTTCTTTCTTTGTGGTCGTAGAGGACACTCATGGATGGAATGGGCTTATAGCTCAGTGTATTTTAGAGGTTTCCCCTAACATGTCGATCCAGGGGTTGGTTCTCGAGGCTTATCAGCCAACATTTGTGGGATGACATGCCCTGAGTTTTGAGCTAGTTGCACGCTTAAGGACTACCTACAAGGAGCAGGGTGCGAAGATTATTTAGCTTTCTATAGAGCTAATGATTATTTAGGGACAACACAACCAGCAGTTAGGGAAGTTGTGGATGGTGCTCATTGAGCGAGATGCAACAGTGAGGAGAGATGGTTCTGCCAAGTAGGCACATGATGCCCTCTAGAGCCGTATTGATGACCTTGATGGGAAACCAATAGCTATGATCTTGACAGATGTTTAGTGGTTGCAGGATGAACTGAGATACGTAGAGCTGACCATTTCCTCTTTACAGGGAGAGATCAGGGGGAGGCGGGCACCTTTGTCTATATCATGCTCACACCGATCTCATTCCATGACCATTGTTCAGCCCCTCCCGATGGGTACCAAAGCAGTCACCAAAGCTAGAGGGCTCTAGGAGCCATGTACCGCAGTGATAGAGGCTCATCATTAGTTTTGTACATCATTTTTGTTGCGAGATACATACATATACATATATATATTTAGTAGCCACTCATTTTTTATAGTAGTGGCCTAATACATGTACATGACATTTGATACATACATGCGTATATATATATATATATATATGGATACATCAATTCTAGTATCATGACATTGTTTATTTGGATATGTATGTTCTTTATTTTCATGCATGTTTATGCTATGGATGTCATATGCTCATATGGATGTATACTTACATTAGATGCTAAAATTATTTAATAAACACACAATGTTGTATGTCAATTAAATATAATGATGATCTAATCATCTCAAAATATGTAATGTGATGCATGGTCACACACACATGTGGTCATATCATAACACAAAATTTTTCATAATGTGTTAATGAATAATGTCAACATATGTAGTGCTACTCCCCTTTTATAGAGAGAACACCACACAAATGACACATAGAACACTATGCATAGTATCAATGAAGATGCATCACATTAATGGTCTCTTTTAAAGGTGTCTCATCCATAGATTATAATCCATAGGCACCCTAACCATAAAAAAAGATCACAATGTAAGGGCCTAACCAGTTAGGACTAAATTTCCCTCTCTGATTAGGTGGTGCATTTACATTCCTTTGGTTTTCATATAGAACCAAATCTCCTAGTTTAAAGGTCCTAGGAAGCACACTCTGATTATACTTTCTTGATAATAACAATTGATAAGCTTTAAGATGATCGAGGGCCTATAAACGACACTCATCGAGCATCTCCAACTGATGCAAACAGTTAACTCGATAGGTTTCATCATCAATTAACCCTTTAAGGGAAACCCATAAAGATGAAATTTCCAACTCCAAAGGCATGATAGCTTCAGTACCATACACTAGGTTGTAAGGTGTCGTTCTTGTCATCATAAAAACACTTGTGTGATAGGCCCACAAATCATATGTTAGTTGAATATGCCAATCCTTACCATGCTTATTAACTTTCTTACGAAGAATGAGTTCAAGAGTCTTGTTAGACATTTCTACTTGACCATTGGATTGTGGATAGTACGGTGTGGAAAACCTATGTTGAATATGAAATTTATTGAGGAATTTCTTCACTTCCTTATTCTTGAATGGTGTACCATTGTCAGAAATAAGCATAGCAGGCAATCCAAACCGAGAAATGATGTTGTTCATGGGGAAACTAAAGATAGCTTCAACATTCATGGATTAGAGTGGAATAGCTTCGACCCATTTTGTGAAGTAATTGGTAGTGATAATAATAAAGGTATGTCCCTTGGAAGAAGGAGGTGATATTTTTCCAATAATATCCAACCCCCATTTTTTGAAAGGCCAAGGAGAAGTTTGATTTTGTAATTCTTGGGCAGATGCATGTATAAGATGATTGTGTTGCTGACATTGAAGGAACTTCTTAACAAAATCGAAGGAATCTTGTTCCATAATTTTCCAATAGTACCCCATGTGTATCAGTTTTCTTGCCAAGGATCTACCACCAAAGTGTCCACACCCAGAGACCGAATGTGATTTCTTAAGGGCAAGGGGTATTTCCGCTTTAGTGAGACACCTAAGAAGCAAGCTGCTATAGGATTTTTGATAAAGAACATCAGATAGAATAACATAATGTGTTGAAAGCTTTCTTATACGAGTGTGATCGTTCCTTGTCACATCATCGGGAAAGTTTCTAGTCTTTAAGTAGTTATAGATATTAGAAAACCATTCTCCAGAGTCCATATGAGAACACATAAGGGACTCAACTTCGGATTGGTCAAGAACCGAAAGGGTTCGCATGACCTGGACCACGAAGTAGTATTCTTCTATATCTTCTTCTAAAGGTACCAAGGAAGCAACACTTGCCATGGCATCAACATTTCTATCATGAAAGAGGAGAACTATTTAAGCAAGGACAAGGAAAGTTCTCGATATTGGGATAACTTACTTTTCTTAGCTTGATAGGTTCCCGTTATCTAGTTCACAATAAGTTCAGAATCACCTAGAATATGAAGAAATTTGATTCTTAGCACAATCATGACATGTAAGCTAGCAATAAGGGCTTTGTACTTAGGGATGTTATTGGTGCAAGGAAAATCTAGTCAAAAGGATAGAGGAACCAATTTACCTTCGGGGATATCAGGACCACACCAGCTCTGGAACTAGTTTGACACCTCAATCCATCGAAATACATTTTCCACTCAAGGTCATTATTAATTACAAAAATATTTTCATCAAGAAACAAATCCAACCCCGGGAAGGAGCAAGATGAGGTAGATTCTACCAGTTGATCCATAACTACTTGACCCTTTATTGACTTCTAAGTAACGAACTTTATGTCGAACTCAGAAAACAACATAACCCATTTCGCTAATCTTCTAGCCAGGCTAGCGCTGGAGAATAGATGCTTTAAGAGATCTATTTTTAATATGATGTGTGTTTCAACATGGATAAGGTAGTGTCTCAACTTCTACGTAGCAAAGAAAAGAGTGAGACATTGCTTCTCTATGGAGGAATAAAGAGTTTTGTAGTCAACTAGAATGCAGCTAATGTAATAGACCACTCTCTCCTTTCCTATGTCATCATATTGAGCCAAAAGAGCTACCAAAGCATATGGTGACATAGCAAGGTAAAGTAGAAAGGGTCTGTCTTGCATAGCCGACATCAATACGGGAGGATTGGCCAAATAGGCTTTGATTGTCTCAAAGGCTTTTTGGCACTCTTCATCCCATATGAAGCGAACATCCTTTTTCAATAAACAAGTGAAAGGAAGGTTACGATCAAATAATTGAGATATAAATCTATGAATTTCCTAAATCTTCCCTTGTAAACTTTGCAACTTAGTGATATTCCTCGTTGGAGGCATGTTAACAATAGCGTCAATCTTATTTGTGTCAACCTCAATTCCATGGTGAGAAACTATAAACCCCAAAAGCTTATCGATGTCAATGCTGAAGACACACTTATGAGGATTTAGTTTCATCTTATAGAGTCAAATCCTTTTGAAGATAAGATGAAGGTTCTTTATATGATCTTGACAAGTTATCAATTTTTCCAATATATCATCAATGCAATCTTCTAAGATCTTATGGATAAAATTGTGAAATATCAAGGTCTCGCCCATTGGTAAGTCGCTCTCACATTCTTTAATCCAAAGGGGATGACCACATAATAGAAATTACCCTAAGGGGTAGTGAAGGCTATCTTATATTGATCATCCAGGTTAATACAGATCTGATTGTAACTCGAGAAGCCATCCATAAAAGATAGTAATGCATGGCCTCCAGTCGAATCTACAATCATATCTATATTAGGCAACAAAAAATCATCTTTAAGAGAAGCCTTATTAAGATCTCGAAAGTCAATACATATGTGAATATGGCCATCAGGTTTGTCTAACGGTGACTATATTCAAAATCCAAGGGGAGTAGTCAGTTAGACATATAAATTCTACTTTCAACAGTTTCTCTATCTTAGTCTTGACCATCAATGCCACCTTGGGATTGATCTTTCATATTTTTTGCTTAACTAGCTTGGCATTGGGACATAGGATGATATTGTGAACCACTATAGACTCATCAATACCAGACATATCCTCATACATCCAAGCGAAGATGTTAGGATGAGAATGCAAGAGATCAGAGTGTTCATCTGCTTCTTCTGTAGAGAGACACTTCTCAATCTTGATTACTTTCTTTGAGGATTCAGGATCCATAGAAACTTCAATAGTATCTCCTTTAAGAAGGGAACTATGGTCTTCAGGATGAGATATCATGACATCGTCACCATTGTTAGATAGAGGATCCTCCTCATCAATACTCAAAATGGATTCTCCAAAGAATGCCTATCTGTGCAAGCAATATGGGAATCATTTCTTGTAATGATAAGGAGGCAACAAGGAATAAGCACCTAGAAATTCCCCTAGTGCTTCATCTAAAGAGAAGACATCTAGAGGAACCCTATTGGCCTGCCCCCTTTCCCCTATCAACTCAGGATGAACCAAGCTCAACAACTCAACTAAAATCATATCAACACTCCACCAAGGCTTTTTCTTGGATTGTTCTATAGAGCATCCCAAACCTAGATAGCATTGTCGTAGCTTGAAATGGATAGGGACCTGAATTCCTTGCTCGATATGCCCTAGGCCTTTCTTGTTGTAGCCATATTGAGAAGCGAGTTCATATCCAAACCTGTAACGAGTCTGCAAAACCTCAGGAGGTGGTGGCTCCATGTAGAGCATTTCATTCCACCAATGGATGTCAAACATCTCTACAGGAGTACTCCCACCTTCTTTACTAGGCTCACAAATGTTAACCTCCTTTGCAGGAGCAAGATTACTCTCCTTAGCAAAGGAAGGAGTGACCTCTTGAATAGGATCACACTTCTCCTCAGTGGGAGTATCATCCACCTTTGTGTCAGGGGTACTTGGAGGTCTATGCAAGAGGGGTTTGCCTTGTATTCTACGATGAAGAATTCAGAGAAATTCAAGGAGCCCTAATCATCATGAAGGAAAGTGTTCATTTGAGAGGCAGACGAGGGAGACTTAGGGTCCTTTGCTTTAGCTGGTTCTTCATTTTTGACACTCACTCTAGGAACAACTTTCATCGAGGGTATTGATGAAGAACATGCCATAGCATCAATGGTCAAAGATGGAATACAATTCTTGAGAGTAGATACAATCGAAGCATGACCGACAACTGCCAAATCACAGGGGTGAACAACTTCTAGATCTGATTTAACTATAACTACTTGATTATTTGCAACAAACTTCAAAGAACAGTTTAAAGTAGAAGTCACAACACCCATAGCATGAATCCAGGGTCTCCCAAAGAAGAGGTTGTATGGTAGTGGGCTAGGCATCACATAAACCAATGTGGGTAAGGTAATGAGACCTAGTTGTAAAGGTAGTATTATCATACCTAGAGCTTGGTGGCCGATGTTATCAAATCCATGAATATACAAGGAGGAAGCCGCTAAAGAAAATGAATCAATTTTAATATTAGGTAATAAGTCCATACCACATGTGTTGAGAGCCAAACCGGTGTCAATGAGGGTACGCCTAATACTAATATTGTTAACATTAATTATAATCATCAAGGGATCTGCTTACTTCTACACATCCGGAGGCAGGAGTTCTTGCAGGTGGAACGTGATATTCGGCGAATCCATGCGAATATGAGCCAACAATGCATTAACATCCGTGGGCCTAGCGGAGGTAGGCACGAGAATCTTTTGTAAATATTCTTGAAGCATCTCCTGATAAACCAACGTGATATGGAGCAAGTCCCAAAGCAAAATCTTATCCAGGGTAATGCGAAGCTACTCGACAAGATCGTAATCGCTTGGTGCTTTGATCGCAAGTTTAGGTGTTGAAGGAAGGCTTGGTTGAGGAGGTCATAAAGAAGTAGGAATAGATGGTTGTGATGTAGGGACAAAAGGTTGTTGATCCAAGTTATGTTTCTTTCTCCTTGTAGGATTGTAAGAATTGGCTATGAAGGTAGCCACCCAAGATCTAGAGGCCTAATAGAAAGCACAAACATAAGAGAGATAGAAACAAAATGACAAGAATAAATTGTATTCTGCCAATAATGCAAATATGATGTAATAAGCAAATGTACATAGGGGACCCCTTGGTTATATAGCCAAGGTGAGAACATAGAAGGGCATAATATTATGACAAGTGTCATAATCTTATGACATGAGACAACTATGAAAAGCTATCACTCCACCTAAAGTGGAAAAGTGATAATGTGATAATCACCGTAAAAGGTGGGTCACCCACAAAAGGTGGAGAGATAATCACATGATGTGTCCACAAAAGGTGGAAGTGATAAAGTAATGACATGTCAAGTCCACCAAAAGTGGAAAATTTCCAACAACCTTCTATGTGGTCCCTAAGTAAACTTAACTAAGGTGTAATCATGACCTAGGACAAGGTACAACACATTTAATTACACCAACACCCCCCCTTAAGTGCAACTTAGGGAGAATGTACACAAATGCAAACAATGTAAGATGGGTCCTGGCTATGAGGCCATGTTAGGTACCCATGTACAAATTCAATGAAATCTCTCATAAAGCAGAGAAAAGGAGAAAACCACGTGGGAAAAAACTCCCCCCCAAAAGAGAGATGAAACAAAACAAGAACTCAAAAAGATGAGAAGGAAAAACCTTGAGTGAGGAAAAAGCCCCCCTTAAAAGAGAGAATGAAGAATTCAAGTGACCTCCTTAGAAGAAACATCCTGTACCCCCAAGAGAGCTCACAAATGATGATATATACTCTCAATGGAGGGTTTGGTGAAGATATCTGCAACCTGCTGTGTTGTAGGACAATACTGCAAATCAATGACCTACTCCTATATCAGCTCCCAAATGTAGTGCAAATGAATCTCAATGTGTTTGGTCCTCTGATGGTGAACCGGATTCTTCGAGATTTGGATGGCACTCTGATCTCACAATGAATGACTATAGGACGTGGAATAGTGAAGCCAAACTTAGTGAGAATATTCTGAAGCCAAATAGCCTCAGTAGCGGCATTAATAGCCCCTCGATACTTAGCCTCAGTTGAAGAAAGAGTAATAGCATGTTGCTTCTTACTCTACCAAAAAATGGGCCCTGAACCAAGATGAAAGATATAGCTAGAAGTGGACTTATGATCATCAAGATCACCAACCCAATCAAAATCTGTATATCCCACCAAGGTAAGTCTTGTACCTACTGCATAGTGAATCCCATGATGATGTGTGTGTATGTAATGCAAGATGCATTTGGCTGCTTTCCAATGAAGCTCATGTGGTTCCTACATAAAGCGTGAAACCATGCCAACTGCAAAGGAGATATCAGGGCATGTGTGAGTCAAGTAGATGAGACTCCCAACAAGTTGACGATACAAAGTGGCATCAACAAGTGGAGTAGAACACTTAGCCTCAAGCTTGACTCCTGAAAGAAAGGGAGTCAGAGCAGGCTTACAATCAGCCATGTGAAACTGAGCTAGAAGATCAAGAGCATACTTGGGTTGAGAAAGAGATATCCCAGAAGCTGACTGAGTGATCTCAATCCCGAGAAAATAATGCAAAAGGCCAAGTCAGTCATAGCAAATCTATCCTGTAAAGCAGATTTGACATTGCCAATGATGGATGAGGTACTCCTTGTAATGATCATGTCATCAACATAGAGCACAAGTAGCAAGTGAGAATCATCCTATCACAAAATGTAGACATTTAGATCTAAATGACACCTGGTGAACTCTGCTAAGAGAAGAAAGGAATCCTTCTTGGCATACCAAGCTCTAGGGGCCTGTTTGAGGCCATAGATAGACTTCCTCAATCTGCAAACCAAAGAAGAATCTTGTATGAATCCCTGTGGCTGCTCCATGTAAATCTCCTCATGAAGATCCTCATGAAGAAATGCACTCTTCACATCCATCTGATGTACAACCCAACCATGAGCTGCAGCAATAGTGAGTGTCAAGTGAATGGAGTTCATCTTAGCAACATGTGCAAAGGTCTCAGTATAGTCAACACCTGGAACCTGTGAGAAACCTTTTGCCACAAGTCGAGCCTTGTATTTATCCACACTTCCATCCGCTGCATACTTAGTCCGATAGATCCACTTACATCGAACCATCTTTCTCCCCTTAGGAAGAGGAACCAAATCCCATGTGTGATTCCTCATCAAGGAACTATACTCTTCATCCATTGTTGAATCCCATTCAGGAATGCCTGAAGCCTCCTTAAAGGATTGTGGATCTGAAGCACTAGCAATATAAGCATGTGGAAAATCCTGATGTTGTGACCAAGTCCTTCGAGTATCTGAAGGATCCCCAACAAGAGAACCTGCTGACTCAAGAGTCTGTCGAGCCCAACGAGGTCTAGTAGGAGATGAAGGATGAGGTGCCTCAACTGTAAGTGGACCCTACGAAGGTGTGATCCTGTGAGTCAAAGTTGAGGAAGAATCATCATCTGAGTCACTCTCATTACTTTCCACTATGGAGGAAGGAAGAGGAGGATTAGAGGCCAAGCTAGGAGAGCTTTCCAACAAAGATGCAAGGCCTACTCTGTGGTTCCAATGCCTTGCGCTTTTCTGGAGGTATGCCTGCCCAAGCTAAACAACCAAAAACTTTGAAGTGTCTCACAGCCGGTTTTCTACCACACCAAGCCTCAAAAGGAGTCATACCCTTCAAAGCTTTAAGGGGAACCCTATTTTGGATGTGAGTGGCACAACTGATAGCTTCTACCCAAAATTGAGGACCAAGAGAACAAGCATGAATCATGCAACTAGCCATCTCCTTAAGGGTTCTATTCTTTCTTTTAGCTATACCATTTTGCTGTGGAGTGTATGCAACTGAATTTTGAAGATCAATCCCCTCAAGAAAACAAAATTCCTCAAGTCTACTATTCACATATTCCCTTCCATTGTCTGTGCGAAGAATCTTGACTTGCTTCCCTGATTGCTTCTCTACATAAGCCTTGAAGGCTAGAAATCTATCAAACACTTCACTCTTGTGAACAAGAAAGTAGACCCATGTGAAGCGAGAGTAGTCATCAATGAAGGTGAGGACATAGCGGGCCTTGCTAAATGATGGTACTGGAAATGGACCTGCTACATCACTGTGAACCAACTGAAGAACTTCCAAAGCTCTCCAAGACTTCCCTTTGTCAAACTTCTCTTATGGATGCTTACCCATGGAACAACTTGAACACACACCTTCTAAAAAGCAGATTTGAGGGAATCCTATAACCATATCCTTGGAGCTAAGCTCTGAAGATAGCAGTAATTGAGATGTCCAAACCACTCATGCCATAGCTTACTTTCTGAATTTGAATGAGTGAGCAAGGTTGTAGAAGAAGACTTAGGTATAAAGTGGGAGAATGAGTAAAGCCGTGTGTTGTGAATGGCTTGTCTCACTGCAACCAAGGCATCATCCTTAAGTTCTTTGACCACAACTGAATCTGGTAGAAACTCAACTTTCTTACCATCTCCAAAGTGAGTGATTTGGTAGATTGAAAGAAGATTGGCACTCAAGTTAGGAACATAGAGAACATTCTCAAATGTTCCATTATCCATGTCAACTGAACCTTCTCCTTCAACTTCCACTTGAGTATCATCTCCTATGAAGATGTGAGGTACCTTGGATGGCTCCAAAGAAGAAGATTGTTCCCTTGAAGAACCCATGTGATGAGTGGCACCTGAGTCAAGTATCCATTGTTGTGAAGAACCTGAAGTAGCCACAAATGCTTGCCCTTTTCCTTTTGATTGTGAGGAAGAGGAAGGAGATGAATCTGTCTTCTTATAGGCAAATGGCAAATTGATTTTTTTCTTCTTAATGATGTTTGTCAACTCATCAATTTGCGTAGTGTGGAAATGATGCTCATCATGACCAACCCTCTTGCAATATGAACAAGTTGGTCTCTCCTTCTTGCTTGAATTTCCCTTCTTGGGAGAAGATGGAGAATTCCCTTATGATGAAGAATTCCCTTGTTTTGGAGAGGATGATTGTGCTTTATCTTGTTGTTTCTTTGGATTAGATTGCTTTTGCTTCTTGTTGGAACCCTTTCCTTGAGTCTCTTGAGTCCCTTGATTAGCTACCAAAGCTTTGGACTTTGAAGACTTGAGAATCCCCATGCTTATCAACTTTGCTTGCTCTAACATCAACATTTCTATGAATGCATCAAATGTAGGAATAGTGAAAGAACTACCAACTGTCAAGCGATGGGTTTGGAAGCTAGAAACAAATGCTGCATATTCTGATGGAATTTTTCCCAACAAATTGTAGACCAACTGTGCATCCTTCTTATCAATGCCACAATCCTTAAGTTGTGCTCTTAGCTCATTTTCCTTAGTGACATAGTCTTGGATTGTATCAAAATTCTTGGGATCTAACATTGTGAGATCATTGTCAAGCTAATAACCTCTAATCTTATCAACTTGGCCATACAATTGACCAAACTTTTCCCAAGCTTCTTTAATTGTTTTACATTTTTCAATTTGAAAGATGAGATCTTTTGATACATATTTCCTTAATGTTCCAAGAGCCATAGTATTTTTAGTGAGCCAATCCATATGAGCAACAGGATCAGCTTTAGGAACAGATGGTGCAACAATAGTTCCATCAATATAATGAGTTAATCCTTTTTCCATTAATTTACTCCATGCATCAATTTTCCAAGAAGCATAATTATGTGGAGTTAACAAAGGAAACTTAGGGGAACCCATAGTAGAAAAATGAAAGAGAACAAGATAGAGAGAGAGGCACAATCACACAAGACACCCCCCCAAATTCACTCAATCAAAGAACCCCCCCAAAAAAAGATGATTTGGCACTTTATACTTAGCGCGTGTATAATGGCCACTTATAAGCCAAGCAAAGTGGGCTTCTGATTTTCAATGTTTTACAATAGCCTTAAGTAGGCTACAATAGACTCAAATGAATGATACAAAAGACCAAACTGAGATCTTATCTTTACAAATGCCAAAAATAGGCCAAAAATGACCAAGTTCTGAAAGTAAAATTTCTGATCACAATCACTACAAATTGATAGCACCACTGTGAAGTTCAAAAAAAATCATGCACTTTAAAAAAAATGGCACCTAAAAAGGAGTTTGTATGAGCCTAAACGAAGCCCCAGAAGTTGCAAAAATGGTGATAATTCAGCTACACCTGAGAGAAATCAAATTTTTTGGAAAATCCGTGCACCAAAATCAGAAAATAATTGCACCACTGTGATGTACACAAAAAATTAGCCCAAATAAAAAAAAATTGCACCAAAAAAGGCCTCAAAATGGCCAAGATATGAGCCTCTAAAGTTGAACTGCAAAATCAAAAAGCTCAATGGAGAGGGGTTTGCAAATTTTCAAAAAGATGTTAACGCGGCGCTAACGTCATCAAACTACAAGCTTAAATTTGACGGTCGTATACCCGTCACCATCGCTGTCAACCAGCTGCCGGAATATTCTTTACAGTGACTAGAATATTCTCTATCGTGCCAGAATCTTCTCGTACAGCGGAATAATCTCTAACCCGACATTTTTTCTTTTTTGCCACTCGAAAAATTTAATACCGCTGGATTTTGTTTTTGGGCCGCCGCCAGTAAATAGAAGTCCGCCGGGTATTTTGAAATTTCCGGTCACCGTCGGTGTTTTGTATGAGTGCGTGGGAGAGGGGCCCAGGTGAGCCAGTGGTTCTATGCCATGTGGCGCTTTCCAGAGAGTGTGGGGACAGGGTACAGTCTACGGATTGTACCTTGTACTCCGCAGAAAATAAAGAAACTTTTGTTTTTTTTTTAATTTTAATATTTAAAACCTTACAAATAATAAAAAACTGCGAAATATAACTTTTGAATGATTTTTTTTTACAAAATAAATTTCGTAGAAAAATAAAAGTTTTTTTTTTTTTTGAAAAATAAAAATCATACCACAGTAATGATGGCTGGGCCGTATGGCTCGGCCAACAAAAAAAATTTCCTCGACGGACAACTTGCTCCGATTTGAACGATTTGGTAGTCGATTTATGGGTTTTTGGCCCTTCTGAGCACGATGGCGATGTCTTTTTTGGCTGAAAATGCTCCAAAGTGGTAGCTAGCTCCTGGATCTGGCAACCACCTCTAATCTTCAACCCTTTGTAGATTTTCCTCCAATGTCCAATTAAGACGAAACAAAAGGCAAATCTAACTATCTTGGACACTCCGGACACAATGGTGAGCTCAGATCTGATGCAACAAGCTTCCAAAATGCACCTGCAATACAAGGCCAAAAATGGAACCCTCCAAGAATCTCTCCAAAATGATAATCTAAAGGCACTCCAATAGCTCTGATACCATGTAAGAATTGGCTATGAAGGTAGCCACCCAAGATCTAGAGGCCTAATAGAAAGCACAAACATAAGAGAGATAGAAACAAAATGACAAGAATAAACTATATTCTGCCAATAATGCAAATATGATGTAATAAGCAATACATAGGGGACCCCTTGGTTATATAGCCAAGGTGAGAACATAGAAGGGCATAAGATTATGACAAGTGTCATAATCTTATGACATGAGACAACTATGAAAAGCTATCACTCCACCTAAAGTGGAAAAGTGATAATGTGATAATCACCACAAAAGGTGGATCACCCACAAAAGGTGGAGAGATAATCACATGATGTGTCCACAA
This sequence comes from Sequoia sempervirens, assembly GCA_007258455.2. NCBI lineage: Eukaryota > Viridiplantae > Streptophyta > Pinopsida > Cupressales > Cupressaceae > Sequoia > Sequoia sempervirens. The sequence goes on from VDFB02289481.1 coordinate 27,159, forward strand.
AAGGTGGAAGTGATAAAGTAATGACATGTCAAGTCCACCAAAAGTGGAAAATCTCCAACAGCCTTCTATGTGGTCCCTAAGTAAACTTAACTAAGGTGTAATCATGACCTAGGACAAGGTACAACACATTTAATTACACCAACAAGGATATGTGTGCACGACAACATTATAAGAAGTAGAATTCGTAATTTTCATGAACCTTGAATATAGGTCTGATGAATCACTATGACATGAAATCACATAGACAAAAGAGTCGGTTGGGGTCACGTAAATGATGGGTTTCTTAGGGCTTGGAGGAGCCACAGAGACCACCACTACATTCACTGACTCCTCAGCCTATCAAGAGGAAATTTGTTTGGGAGATTTATGGATAAGGGAGAGTGCTTCTAAAAATGCATCTAGAGCATCTTCCAACATATCAAAATCTTCCTCAGAAAAGTCACTATCACGAATGTGCAACATCGCAAAGATAGATCCGACATTCACGTCGGGTTCACCAAAATGTGATATAAGAGGGATTCGCTGCACACAGGTCTCTCCTTTCTCAAGAGATCACCAGGGAATGAACTACCCTTATACACCTTAGAATAAAGAGATTAGTAGAATGATAATAACTAAGACTTAGTTATCCTTTAGGAAAAAACTACCACAGACTCTGAGAGAGAAAAACCAAGAGATTTATGTCTTAGAAGAGAGAGCTCTTGGCCAAAATATGTTAGCGCAATTTTAGGATGCCAGTGTGGTACACTATCATCTAAGAGACACATTGGTGTCCTAAGCAATAGAGGGTTCAAGAACTCAAATGGGCAGAAACAAGATTCACTTCTAGGCTCAGGTCTAAAGTGTATTGAACGAAATAACTAGTCAAGAAACTAGAAACTAAAATGAATGCAAGAAGGCTTAAAGAAAGCTCACCTTTCTCTAGACATTTGGATCTTCACTCCAAGCTCCATTTCCTGGCCTACATGCAAAATAATGAGGGGAAAAGGTTGGGGTTGTATAGGGGTCTACCTCAGTTAGACCCTCATTTTGGTGTTCCCATCTCTACGGACACCAAGTTGGAAAGGAGTACAAATGAAGTAAACAAAGCATGTCGTGAAAGAAAAAACGCTCAGGAGTAGAACCCACACCACATCTTGAAATGTGTGGTGAAAGTAAAACCCGCTTAGGAGAGAAATCGCACCACAAGATAGTAAATAAACAAGTAGGAAAGGAAAGTGAGAGAGAGTGTTACCCACGGGCCTAGACCCTCTCCGGATCACACAAACACATCATTGAGTGCTTGCTTAAGAGCTGTTGTTGTTGGGATGACCTCAATCTGGCATGGCTTCGCTTGTGAGAGCTCACTGCTATCAAAGATGAAGAGAACTCAAAATTGGAGCAAGTAACAAGAAATATTGAATGAATGTCTTCCAACCCCCAAATGAGAGCCAAGAAGGGGTTTTTGATGCTTGCAAGGGTGGCAAAGAGTCATTACTTTTGAAATGTAACCACTAGGACATGTGTCTCAAGGGTCAATATTCAAGATTCCCTATTTCAAACTCGGAAAACCACTAGGACACTATCGCGCTATGCATGCGTCCAAAGCCTAGATTCTCCATAAACATGCTATCAGGCTTTTGTTGCTCTGCCACAAGTTTGCATGGAGTCAGAATCATGAAATTCCAACTGCTGGGATTTTGTCATTAATGTTCCATGGTGTCATAAATGCGAGGCAAAAATGCAAGTGTGGAATTTCCCCTAGGTGCAATTTTGTGACATTACAATAAGATCAATGGGTAATTAGTACATGATCACCAAGATAAGCTATATAAATCAAATGGTAGTTTACAACATCGGGAGAGAATGAAAAGTCCAAAACAAGACTCAAAAGAATAGTTCTATGGGATAGACCTTATGCCTTGGGGGCTCATCACTTGATGACATTGCCTACATACGCACAACACAGAGGCGCCATAGTTTGACAACTTAAGTTGCTCCAACTCATTCGACTCACCCATATAGGGTATATCCACTAGGCTTCAACAGACGACTCAACCTCAATCATACTCATAACACAATCACACTGCGATATGCTAAACTGAATCCTCTACTCAAAAGCATCATGTGTCCCTTACACATTATATATTGTGAGAGTGGGTACACAACCCTTTCTAGGGTCCGTTACCCCAAATAGTTTCATTGGTGGCTGCCACCCACTTAGGTGAAGCCAAAGATTAGAACTCTAATTAAGGATTCACTAAGCAATGCATTCCAAGTGGTTTTCTTGAATGCTAAGTTTTGTAAGAGAGAAGAAAATTTCATGTTTACTTATGTTGGTATGTGGCGACTGATCATCCTATACTGCAGCCCCTAAGAAAAAATTTCCTCCTACTTTTTCACATCATCATCGAAAAAGAAAAAAAGAAAAAACCGACTTTGTAGAATCCTAATCTAGAAGCTTCTAAGCTTGTTAAAAAGGGGTTCAAATGGGGGTTACAGTATGATGAAAAACACGATTATTTGCAAGATTGTAATAGTTTTTGTACTAGATAATAAAATCATTGGATGGCTGCGGTTTGGTGGATGTAGCCCAGATTGGGTGAAATACGTTAAATTCTCTATGTTATAATTTATTATGTGTGTTTTAGTTTCTCTATTTATTAATTAAATCTACATTTAATTGTTAGATATTTTCCTTTCTAACCCTAACAAGTGGTATCAAAATGGGTTTTATTTCAATTATCGTCTGTAGGAAGGTCTCACGATTGAGTGGGAGTAATGGCAGACGAGGGTAAGAAGGTTGAGAAGTTTAATGGGAAAAACTATCAGTTATGGAAGATGCAGATGGAGGACTACCTCTATTAGAAGGATTTATGGCGGCCATTGGAAGGGAAAACCAAGAAACCCACAACAATGTCTCATGACGACTGGGAGATTTTGGATAGAAAGGCTCTTGGCAGTATTCGTTTATGCCTGGCACAGTTGGTGACATTCAATATTACAAAAAGCAAAGACAACTCAAGAGTTGATGGAAACCCTAACAAAGTTATATGAAAAGCCTTCCGCTTCGAATAAGGTATTTCTTATGAAGCGTTTATTTAATATGAAAATGGTAGAAGGTGGGTTAGTTACTGATCATTTAAAGGAGTTTAATACGGTCACCAGTCAATTAACTTCTGTAAAAGTAAACTTTGATGAAGAAGTTAGGGCTCTTTTGATTCTATGTTCTTTTCCTGAAAGCTGGAATAGCTTGGTAATGGTTGTTAGCAATTCTATTTCTGGTTCGAATACATTGAAATTTGATGATGTTGTTGGTGTTATTTTGAGTGAGGAAATTAAAAAGCTCAAGTGGAACATCCACGTCAGTAAGTGTTTTGAATGTAGAAAGTAGGGGAAAAACAAAGGAGAGAGGAAACAATTCTGCAAATCATGGGAAGTCACGAGGAAAATCAAAGGATAGAAGGTCCCAATCTAGAGACAAGAGGGATTGCTGGTATTGTGGTAAGCCGGGTCATTTAAAGAAAGATTGCTAGTCTTGGAAAAATAAAGGAGACAAAAAGGAAGGAAGTAAAGAGGCAAATGTGGTAAGTAATAAATCTGATGAGGATTCTTTGATTCTTTCCCTTGATAATACTGATGATTCTTGGGTGTTAGATTCAGGGGCTTCATTTCATGCTACCCCCCATAGAAGTTATTTTCTTGATTATGTCCAAGGGGATTTTGGGCTAGTTTATTTAGGAGATAACGAACCCTGTCAAATTGTTGGAAAGGGAAGAATCAAGATTAAGTTGCAGAATGGGAATCATTGGTTACTACATGAGGTAAGGCATGTTCCAAAGTTAAGTAGAAATTTAATTTCAGCAAGGCAACTAGATGATGAAGGTTGTGTTGTTACATTTAGTGATAAAAATTGGAAGGTCACAAAGGGTGCCTTAGTGGTAGCAAAAGGTGTGAAAGTAGGCACCTTATATCTTTGTATTGGTCACACTATTCCTTCTACTTTAATTGTTACAAAAAGGTCAATGTTCAGGAACAGTTGTTGTAGTTCAGCAAGTAGAAGATCATACAGTTGTTGTGGACTCTGAATCAGCACTGTGGCATAATAGACTTGGGCATATGAGTGCAAAAGGTATGAAAGTAATTCATTCAAATAATGTTTTACCAGGTCTAAAATGTGTTAATATGGATTTCTGTGAAAGTTGTGTGTATGGAAAACAAAAGAGAGTAACGTTTTCTCAAGGATGGGAAGCAAAAGAAAATGAGAAATTGGAGCTTGTGCATACGGATGTATGGGGACCAGCTCAGGTATCTTCTCTCGGTGGCTCTCAGTATTATGTTACATTCATTGATGATGCAACTAGGAAGGTATGGATTTATTTCCTTAGGCAGAAATCTGATGTATTTGAAACTTTTAAAAAATGGAGAAGCTTGGTTGAAAATGAGACGGGTAAAAAGCTAAAATGTCTCAGATTTGATAATGGTGGTGATTATTGCAGTAAAGATTTTGAAGATTATTGTTCCTCTAATGGTATTCGTAGGCAAAAAACAATTCCAAGGACTCCACAGAAAAATGGAGTGGTTGAATGCATGAATAGAACAATAATGGAGCGTGCATGGACTATGAGATTGCATGTTGGGCTGCCTTTAAAAATGTGGGCAGAGACTATAAATATTGGTATTTATTTAATTAATAGAGGTCCCTCTAATCCTTTGGGTTGTGGTATTCCAGAGGAAGCATGGAAAGGTAAGAAGGTGAGTTATTCTTTTCTCAAAACCTTCGGTTGTGAAGCATTTGCACATGTAGATTCTGAAATAGAACCAAGCTTGATGCAAAATCAAAGAAATGTATATTTGTTGGATATGGCATTGATGAATTTGGTTATAGGATTTGGAATTTTGAAAATCAGAAAATTGTGAGAAGCAGGGATGTCATATTCAATGAGAAAGTGTTGTACAAAGATTTGTTGCTACAACATGAAAAGAAAGAAAATGATTATATAGTGTTAGATGATATTCCAAACAGTATTGATGTTTCAGTGGTTCCTCATGCTGGGCAACAACAACAACAACAACAATTACCACAAAATCCTGTAAATGTTAGGCAATCTTCAAGGATAAGTAGACCTAAAAAATATTCTCTCCCTTTTTGTATACTATTTTGTTAGCTGATGCTGGTGAACAAAAATATTATGATGAACCTATGCAGGTGGATACCAAGGTTCAGTGGGAGCATGGAATGGAAGAAGAAATTGACTCCTTGCTAAAAGATCAAACTTGGGAATTATGCAAGCTTCCTACAGGTAAAAAGGCTTTACCAAACAAATGGGTTTATAGGTTGAAAGAGGAGGATGGAGGTAAGAAGAGATTTAAAGCTAGATTAGTTGTAAAAGGATTTGCACAGAAAAAGGGTATTGATTTTGATGAGATTTTTTCTCCAGTGTTAAAATGACTTCTATTCGTATTGTTTTAAGTATTGTGGCTGTTGAAGATTTACATTTAGAACAACTTGATGTTAAAACAACCTTTCTCCATGGTGATTTGGAAGAGGAAATATATATGGAATAGCCACAAGGATTTAAGGTCAAAGGTAAGGAGAAACTAGTGTGCAGATTGAATAAAAGTTTATATGGCTTGAAGCAAGCACCTTGGCAATGGTACTTGAAATTTGATAGTTTTATGGCTGAGCAAGGCTACAGTAGGTGTAATTCTGACCATTGTGTTTATTTTAAGAGGTTGGATAATGACAGCTACATTATTTTGTGTTTATATGTTGATGACATGCTTGTAGCAGGGTCTAACATGGACCACATAAGTGAGCTAAAACAACAGTTAGAAAAATCTTTTGCTATGAAGGATTTGGGGGCAGCAAAACAAATCCTTGGTATGAAAATTTGTAGAGATAGGAAAAACAAAAAATTGTTTTTATCTAAAGCTAATTATGTTGAAAAGGTGTTGCAGAGATTTCATATGGAGAATGCAAAAGCTGTCAGCACACCTTTGCCTAGTCATGTTAAATTGACTAAGGATATGTGTCCAAAGACACAAGAGGAGGAAGAAAAAATGACCAAGGTACTATATGCTTCAGCTGTAGATAGTTTAATGTACGCCATGGTATGCACAAGACCGGATATTGCACATGTCGTAGGAGTTGTTAGCAGGTATTTGAGTCATCCCAAAGTTGAGAATTGGAATGCGGTAAAATGGATTCTTAGGTACTTGAGAGGTACATCCAATAAATGTTTATGTTTTGGGGGCTCTAATACTAATTTAAAAGGCTATGTTGACTCAGATTTGGCAGGGGATATAGATATCGGGCAAAGTACCATAGGTTATTTATCTACAGTTGGTGGGATAGCAATGAGTTGGATTTCTCGATTGCAAAAGGTGGTTGCTTTATCCACCACAGAGGCAGAGTATGTTGTTGCAACAGAGGCGGCAAAGGAGATGATATGGCTACAAATTTTCATGGACGAGTTGGTCAAACAACAGGCTGGAAATTACTTGTTTACAGACAGCCAAAGTGCTATACATCTTGCAAATAATTCTGCCTTGCATTCTAAAACAAAACACATACAGTTGAGATATCATTTCATTCGGTCGGTGTTGGAGGATGGATAGGTCAAGTTGGACAAGATACATATAGATGTCAATCCAGCGGATATGTTTACGAAGGTGGTGACAAGGGAGAAGCCGAGCTTCCCTTCAGCTTTGGTTGGCCTTCAAGGTTGAATTCAAGTATAACAAAGCAGCAGGGTCTGAGGTACTTATTTCCAGTGGGAACTGTAAGTGCAGCAGTGTCATCCAGGATCAGTCTCCAAGTGGGAGATTGTTGGTATGTGGCAACTGATCATGCTATACTGTACACCCCGGCATGTGATTATTCACAAGATTGTAATAAGTTTTGCACTGGATAATAAAATCATTGGATGGTTGCGGTTTGGTGGATGTAGCCCAGATTGGGTGAACCGTGTTAAATTCTCTTTGTTATAATTTATTTTGTGTGTTTTAGTTTCTTTGTTTATTAATTAAATCTGCATTTAATTGTTAGATATTTGTCTTTCTAACCCTAACAACTTATTCCCTAGGTTTAAATGATGACTTGACATCAATTTTAAACACAATTTTCTAACATTAATCCACACAAAAGTATTAATATAAAACAAAAATTTTGAGATAAGAATTATTACCCAGTACACATATAGGATTGTTCAAAGTTGACTATCTATTTGCGAGACCTAATTGGTGTTGGGGATACTATGCAACCATGATGGTAATAACCCAACCAAGAATGATATATTGTGAATAGCCAAACAATCCATAAACTATTAGAAGGATAACTAAGACTGAATTAACATTACTAAGAAACAATAAACAATGATTTTTTCACAATCACTAATAGTAGGCATAAGATAATTGAGAATATGAACCAATGTTTATGTGAGTGAACAACAGATGAATCAAGCATGATGAAGATTATTTAGATTGATAAAATCTATCAATTGACAAAAGAGATAACTATTCAACTTGAATTAATAAAGTCTTGTTAACAACACAATGTATCTTCTACTCAAGATTAATAATGTACAACTACCAAAATATGTAACAATTGATTATTTGATAAACATGAAGGAAAGAGTGATAAAGAAAATGCATAAGTTACTTCAAGGAATAATAATCTAGTAATGAACATATTTTCTACTTGATTTTGCAATGAAATTTTAATAAGGCGATAACAAACCTTTTAGAGGAAATATTATACCACCTTATCAACTACCAAGATTAAATCTTTCATATATTTGATTTTCCTATTGATGCCTTGATTTTATAAAGTTTAATCTCCAAACTAAGATTTAGTGTAAAATTGATCTAATGATAACATCATGTTGGGTTACAATTTAAATGGAGGATTAAGGCGATCATCTTGTATTTTTATTAAATTCTAAGAATTATTAAATTTGAAGTACCTAATGAAGGAATAATAACATTCAATTTAATAATATAATAATTGAATATTGTATTATATTTGTGTTTCTAATCAAACACATTTATGCTTATTTACATTAAAGATTAAAACTATTTATTGAACCATTCATGATGGTCATTAATTGATTTACTATTAGTTATTTTTAAATCCATCAACATTCCAAAGTTCATTTGTGGTACTTGTTTGTCCACACATCATGGATTCATATTATCCATTGAATGTTGTATCATTATATGTCATGGTGGTTAGTCATGAGAATAATCTAACATTGTATAATTTTTTGTCTTTATGGATTTCTTTGATTCCTTGTCAAATTCTACAACTAAGAATGATTTTGCGCAAAACTGTGACCAATAAATAGTTTGAAACTTTCAAAAGATACTACCATTTTTGTAAGGTAACAAAAATAATATCTTTGGGCATACAAGGTTATTTATGAACCTCGTTTTCTAAATGTAATAGATTAAATAAACAAATAATACTCCTTAAAGTGTGAGCAATATGAAGATTGCTAATGACTATATGTAAATGATCTTAGAGAAACATAAACAAAATATTCTATCAAGTAAATTATTGAAACAAAACATATTACACATATCATATGATAAAGTTTCTAAAACAAATGTAGGAGTAGGAAAAATAGTACGAAGACATTGAAATCAACTCTTTCACTTCTTTAAATAAGCGCTATTGAATTAACTTCAGAAACTCCTTTTCAGTATAAACTATTATTCTTTAGCTCTGCTACTTTTCATATTTTTCCTAAGTCTGAACGGTTTCTTCATTTATTATAGAACTCCTAAATGCTTTGCTCTTTTTTTTTCCAGTTGTTCTTTAGAAATTTCGGTCATACCAAGAGAAAGGATTCCTCTCCTAATCCATGATGAATTTGAGGGAAGAAGATGGCAGTCGACTTCTTTATTTTGATAGTATCCTCTCTAACTGCACCAAAATGGGAGCCTTGGAAACAGAGTATGGACAACCACCAAAAGCAAATGATTTTATAAACTACTAGCCTCAGATGTATACTTATCCTCTGTCACTATTAACAGTTCAACCTGTGCATTCTTTTACATAATAAATTAAACTAAGATATTTTTCTTTGCATGCATAAATGTAGAAGCACAGAGCATAGCTACAGGTTGACTCAAAGAAATGTGGACTCATAGAACGCCATGATTGAAGGACATGCGCAAGATGGGTTTGTTGAAAAGACTTTTAAAGACTTTCAAGAAAATGCAATTAACGGGTGTAAGGCAAAATTGCATCTTTGATGCCTGTGTCGAAATGGAAGTTTTGGAAGAGGGAATGGACATCCATCGAAACATAAAGGATAGAAGAATATTGTCAGATGTTATAGTTGTAATTGCCCTATTTGAAATGTATGCAGAATGTGGGTGCATAGATACGGCTTGTGAACTGTTTGGCAAAATGCCTCAAAGAAATGTCGTCACTGGAATGCAATGATTGCAGGATATGCGTAGAATGGTTTTAATGAAGACGTTTTAGAAACCTTCAAGCAAATGAAATCGGCAGATGTGAAGCCAAATTTCGCAACCTTCTCTAGCTACCACTCTGCCTGTGCCAGAATGGGAGTTTTAGAACTTGTGTTTGGACATCCAACAAAGCGTAAAGGATGAGACCTTTTTTTTGACTATCCTAGTAAACATGTATGAAAAATGCGACAACATAGACAAGCATGTGAATTAATTGACAGAACACTGCAAGCAGAAGGCGACATCATAGACAAGGCTCACATGAATTATTTGACAAAAATCCTCAAAGAAATGTGGTCTCATGGAACGCAATAATTGTAGGATATACACAAAATAGATTTGTTGAAAGGGCTTTAGAGATTTTCAAGAAAATGTAATCGACAGGTGGACAACATAGCTGAAAGCACGAGTAAAGAGAGAGTTGGTGGCATGTATATATATCAGGGAATGATTAAAGGCCTTCATGAGTAATGTCTACCTTATCACCGAGAATAAGACACAGGAAGAATGCTGGCACATCATGCTTTAGAATCAGACTTGCAAGTTTAGGGATTAAAATCAAAAGCTTTTCCAGAAAGAGTATTGGAGAAGGACCTCTACACATTGGCATTAACATTGCACATAACCTCACAAATTCATTATCTTGATATAGTAAATTTCTTTATACATACCATCCAATTGCAGAAAGTTTACACCTCCCTTTTTCTACCTTCCACATCTCAGATCTCCTCCTTTCCTACTTGACCTATTCGGTCTTCTCCCTTTCCCCTGTCCATTTTTTAGTAGGTTTCTATTCCCTCCCTACTAAAATATCCAGATTGGTGAAGTTTTTTAACTGAAAGCTAGAATGTTGAAAGAAAATCCATGTATTTCTCCCCTCCCTCCTTGGAAAAATGAGTCCAATCTGAAATAGCATTCTCACATAGAAAAACTCGCTCCCTCCAACTAACGCAAATTAAAATCTCTGACACCAGGTTGACAATCTGCAGGATCTCTAATCAAAATATATTTTAAATGCTTTGATGGATGACCATACTTCTGTTAGGAGTTCCATTTCCTGACTTGCTCAGCGAGAAAGCTGCATGGAGGGCGCCATACTCCCCTCGTAGCATGAAAAGCAACCTCCTCTGAAAACTCTAATTAATATTATTTATGATCCCTACATCTAGATGAGTGGTTTCGGTTTATGGTTACATGCATACTTCCCTCAACAAAACCATGGCTATACTTAATTACATGTAAAACACATGATTATGAGTGGTTTCGGTTTATGGTTACATGCATACTTCCCTCTACCATGTTAAATCAATCGATAATTAATATCATTATGTTTGTTAGTAACATCATTGTTATTAATAATGTCTAAACATGGATTAAATAGTAACTATCATTATTATGGTTGGATAATAGAATAATATTAATGCTAGCTAGTGACAAAATAAATATTTATAATTTTTTTAATGTAATAGTATCATTATAGTTGAGAGTAGTTAATGGTACTCACTTTAGTACTAATGTTTTTGATTGAGGGTAAAAATCAGGTTTTGATGGGGCCTCGGAACTCAGTACAGACGGTTTTGATGGGATCCACAACCCAATCCAAGGCGAGAAAGCTACTAATAGAAAATAATCAGCAAAAACATCAACAACAAAACAGTAGCAACAATCAATAATTAGCAAAACAACTCACAGCTGCAAACAATAAGGACCTACGGGACCTTAAACCCAACAGACCATGCTATGGGAACATTATCCTCCTGAAACAATCAGGTAGCAATGCAGCTCCAGGCTGCCACAATCCATCTACTCAATAATAACAATATTGAGCCCAACAAATACAAACTCCTCCCTTCAATAAGGAGGCTAGAGACCTGCTTAATGGTGTAGGACACCATCAAACCCTTAATCAAAAACACCAGCAAAGCCAACAACCCCACCTCAATAGGGGAGCTGGAGAGCACAATGAACCACTGAACACAAAGCCACTGTTCGAACCAAGAAACCAACTCCAAAACCACCTCAATAGGAAGGAGCTCCCCGCGATTGGAGAGAATGATAGGACCACCAAGTCCACTACCGTCTGAAGACTCCAACATCCTCAACCTCCACCTCCATAGGAGAAGCATCCTCCTCAACAAGATCAACAATTAAGGAATCCAAAGACAGTCACCTCCCAACTCCACCTCCATAAGAGAAAAATCCACCTCCATAGGATTCAAGAAGAAGACCAGCACAACAGCAGAGCAAGCAGCCATATCACCCTTTGGAAGAACCTAGTAAGAGGCCAACACCCATAAACAACAAGCCTCAAAGGAAAACCATTGAGCCTGAAGGGGCTCAACCCACTAGGACTTGGAAAACCACCCAGCCTGCAACAAAAAAGGAGAAGCCAGAGAACCCAAATTAGCCATGGGAAAATCTAGCAACAAAAACTCATTCAAACCATTCTACATTAGCACAGAGGTAGTAGAGACAAACACCAGCTCCATGAATAACTGGGCCTTTGAAAAGGTCTTTTGAATCAACCTAGCGGAGACCAAGCCACCGGGGTTACCAAAGAGTAGAGCAAGGCGAGGGAGACCAAAAAACAGAGAGAAGGCAAGGAGTGCATAACCATGAAGCACACCATCCAACCCTACAAGGTCTAAGAGAATGCAAATTCCCACCACATGCAACCCAATAACAAAGCACCCACAAACCACACCTAGCACCAAGATAACTACCAAGAAACCCAAAGCTAGGTAAGAGAGACCAGACCCACAAGCCAAACCCAACAACACGAAAACCACCTAGAAACCCAGAGCTAGAGCCACATCAAAAGAAAGCCCCAGAGAACCAGGGGGCAACAAACAACACCATCCAGAGGTAGCCATAGCCAAACCAACAAAGCCTAGAAAGAGGATAACAGTAGAGCAAGGGCCATACAAAAATAATGACCATTCCATAGTCACTGAAAGCAACATAAACGAAAAATGGAGAACAACACTAGAACTCATCAAAAATTCCACACTTTGCTACTCCATCCCTTCAAGCAAAATAGGGGACTCCCACCCCCAAAACCAAGACCATAGATCCCAAAAACAAGCCAAGACCAAAAGAAGAACCTCGCTCCACACAAGGGGGCCAGAAAGATAAGCAGCAAAGCCCAGAGGCACCAGAAAAAATCTGGTCCTCCCCACCTTGGCTACACCAAAACGCCTCCAGAAAACAGCAGTTGGTGCTCCTGACACACACACACAGCCAAAACCAGAGGAGACATTTGTTTCCAAGCTCCATCCTGGTCTTTGTTGTCCTCACCGTCCTCAACCAAGGTAGAAAAAATGCCCCGATTCCATCCCGAAAACCACCGCCCAAACACAGAACAATCATCCGCCACTGAAAGGACGCCTCTTTAACTGTAGAGGCCCAAGAAGGAGAAAGGAACCGAATGCAATGAGAATTTGGCCAAACCCAAATCTGCCAGACGCCCATTTCCCCATCATCATCACCATCGCTCTCTCTGTCCTCCTCTGCACTGTTCGAACCAGCTATGTCTGCCTATGCATTGTTTGAAGCAGTGCTCCCGCTTGGTTTCCCGCTCATCGTCGCCATCCTTTCCATCCACGATCACCTTTCAAGAAATTTTTGAATATAGTCTTTGCAATGTTGAGTCCACTTTAGTACTAATGTTAGATGTACGTGAAAAATGTATTTCAAGAATAGGTGCTATCTCAATAGTGTTATCCTTGTTATTTTAGAGTAAGCCATATCATTTACAAAAGGGTGAATTATATCATTTTTCTTTGGTTATATCAATAATAGTTTGTGTATTAATCAATTTGCCATATACCCTCAACTGAATTGAAAAGTGAGGTTTAATTTATTTTGTTACTACTATTAATAATCCACTAGCAATACTTACATTCATAATAATATTACTTTGAAGTCTCGGTTAATTATTGAAAAGTCAAATGCCATAGATTGGATGAGGGTGATTAAATGTGAATGTGGGTGCTATTATTGATGACAATAATAGTATAATATACAACAAGATAATAATATAAATGCATATTATTTCTCTAAGTATTATTTATAAATATGCTTACCTCAATTCCATTTATGTCAACCATAAACTTAATGTCAACATTATTCAGGCAATATAATTAGATTTGATGTTTAACCACATAATCCATTTAAGCCAACATTATAACATTAATCGTAATAATGAGTCTTAACACTTAATCATTATAACATTAATTGTAAAATATAATACCATAGCTAATGATATCCTCCTTACGTTGCTTGATCAATGAGCATGCCACTAGGAATTCTTAACAAGGTACCTGAAATGGACCTAAAGTCTAAACTTGCATCAAATACTTGCACTAAAACTAAGATAAAATACCTCACAAAATCTTAACAACTGGTCCTTTCAACAAATGAATGTATAGTATAGAAGACTTTCGTTAGTAACTCAAATACTTTATTCTCTAAGTTAATTAATTGAAGGTATCATTATGCTCATTCATAACTAGATCATATATCATTTATTTATAACATCTTTTGATAAAATTACTAATCACAACCAAGTAATGCCACACAACTATTCTTATTTGTATAATGAAAATTACGATATCGATGCTCACCAAGTTCATTATCACAACATAGATAAAATAATCTACAAGTAGCAAATAAATCTACCATAACTATATAAACTCTAGGTCGCATACTAGAAAAACTCTACATACATTATGGGAAGTTGGTCAAGTGACCCTATAGACTCCTTGCAGGAATAAAATACTTATTTGGAAGAGGGTAATTTTGCTAATAGTTCCCTGAAGCCTTATCCTTTGCAGTTTGAAGGAAACAATCTATTCGATGAGATGAATGCTCTTGAATCTAAAATTGAGATTCAAGATGTGCTTGATACCCCACATAGAAATAAAAGATTTCCCTAAAGGCCCCCTTCATTTACATTATGAGTGAGGAAGCTCCCAATGCCCTTGCCACTAAACAACATAATTGTAAGTTGCTTGCAAATAATGTTGCAGGTGGAGAAATTGAAGTCCAAGCTTGAGGAGATGGAGAAAAGAATGAAATTCATGAAAATGTTTAATACTATGGTCATGCATCTACGTAGGCCTTGACCATTTTGATCCTATAGAGGATGGATCTAAAAATCAAGGGAAAAATATTGATAATTTTGAAAATTATGAGGAAATGATTGAGTTTCTCTTAGAAGATTGGTGATCCTCACCCCTTAAGTTGTTTTGTTTTTTTTATTTTATTTTTTATTATGTTAAATTTGAATGCTAATACTTTTAAATAATGTTAGTGTGTCGATCGTTTCTTGTTCTTGACCTCTTTTGGTCTAGTTTTGTTAGGCCCTTGGGGCTTCTTTTGTAGAGGCCTCATGACCTCAATTTCCTGCTTACCTTAATAAAAAACATTGTGGCCCTTAACTAAAAATTGGGAAGATGTTATGCATATCAAATCGAATGAATAGAAACTAATCTAAACAAACAAAAAGAAGATTCATGCCCATTACTCATGAAATGAAACTACAAATTAATGAATTCAAGAACAAAATTGAAAGAACAATAACAATTGAATTCAAAAATGAAGTGGCTTTACCATCCCTTGTCGAAGTGTGTTCATGAAGATGTTGGGTTGTTCGTATCAATGTAAAGCCTCCATTGTGCGTGTAAAAGCTTGAAGAACGTGCATGTGTTGATTGAAGATGTGTGTAAGATGTAAGAAGCTCAATTAAGATCTCTGCATTACTTCATTGTGTAAATGATATTGATTCTCCAATCATCTTTGAGGAAGAAGATGGTTGTTATATTGAATTCATGATTTGAAATGAATGCTTGAGATCTTCTAGTAGAATATATTGATCAACGATCAAAAGATGTTGAGAGGAAAATAGACATGAATAATCAGTGCATTTTGATTACGTAATCGGTGTGATTGAAGAAATCTTTTTTGAGTGTTCAATGGAATTGAGGAAAATATGTGGAAAAATTCGTGAAATTGAAGAAAACAATTTGAGCCTTCAATGGGATTGAGGAAATTATGTTAGAGCTATTTGTCAATTTGATGAAATCAATTTGAGCCTTCAATGGGATTGGGGAAATTATGTTGGAGCAATTTACTCAATCATGAAAGTGGGTGAGGATTATTAATTAATTGATTTAATTAATTAATCCTTTTTGGAGTTGAATGTGCAAATCAAGTTTGACTTTTGCAAACAAAGTGGTATTTGTTTGATTTATTTTTGATGATGCTTTGAATAGTTTATTCAATTATTCAAATTTGGGGGAAAGTGAAATAATTAAAATATTATGTTTTAATAATTTAATTGACCTAGGGGAATAAAGTGAATTAGTGACATAATTAAATAATTGAAATTTATTTAATTAATCAGGAGGAATAAAGTTAGATTAGGACTTTATTAAATAAATTAAAATTTATTTAATTTATCAAAATTGATGAGAAAGTGAATTAATTAAATAACATATTACTATTCAATTAATAGAGGAAATTAGGGTTTTTGATGTTTTTGATGTGAAATGCAATGATATTTGATGATAATGATGTTGATGATGAGAAAATGTCATTCAATATGTGTGATAAGTGTTAGGTCATTTTTACATGTCTACATTTTTCCTTTCTTTGAGACAAAGTACTGGTTGCTTTGTTTTAAGGATTCCAATGTTAAGATCAAGATTTGAAAAAAAATTATATGCCCCATTGTGCCTCGATGGTCAATGGAATGATGGTAGGCCCCACTATTCCTTAGTGATTAGCAGAATGATGGTAGGACTCTGGGCCCCCCTTGAGAGGTTGGCCGAAAATATCAATTTTGAGGTCACTCACGACATTGTTCTATTTTAGTTTTGATGTGTAGAGGACGAAAAGTGAAGCCTATAGGTCTTCCATTGTTTGTTCAAATGTTCTCAGGAGCTCCTAATTTTAACCTAGGAAGGTTTCCTAAGTAAAAATTATGGTTTTTGGGGGTTAAAATAGGTAATTAGGGTTCAAATTACGTCATTTGCACTTTGAGCCTATAGAGAATTCTTGCCTTTGGATTTCTTGTTTTTTCAATTGTTGGGGAGCTATGCTAAGGATTTAGGGACCCCACATGTCGCGATGTGGTTCATGAGTTTGGATGGCTTGTAGGCGTCAATGCCCCGGTATGTATCCTTTCATTTCTCATCTTCATATTTTCATATTTGTGTAATTAATGCACAAAGAAAAAGTAGGTGAATGCATGATTTTTAAGAATTTTTGACTTCTACATCATTTTTCTAATGGTTTGCTTTTCTATTTTTGCTCGCACCTGCTCTAAACTTGTGCATTTGACCTAAATTTTCGCTTTTGATTTTTTCCCTCGCATAAATTTTGTGTTTTTGACTTTTTGTCTTCCTTTAGCTCACTCTAGTGGTAAAAATTCACTTTTGCTCTAAACTTGTGCTTTTGAATTTTTTTCTATTGCCTTATTTTTTTGCTTTTGTCAACAAATTCATCACTTTCAATTTAACTTAATGCATTTGCTAAAAAAATTCTCGCTTTTGAATTTTTTGCAGTTTTAAGTCAATTTGTTCATCATCATAGGTTTGTTTTGTGTTTTCATAGTAAATCCCTAACATCATGGGTTAAATGGTTGCAGGATATTCTTAATCCACTCTAGTCAAGAGAGTGACAACCCCATGATCTGTTCAATTTGATCACTGGTTTCAATGAGCTAGAGCTAGATATTTTAGATGTTGTTGGGTTGTGACATATTTTCTACATGTCGACTATCAAATGTCATGGAGGTATGATGACCGCTCTTGTGGAGAGGTGGCATTCAAAGACCTCATATTTTCATTTACCTACAAGGAATACCATTGTCACTCTCAAGGATGTGTGGAGGATCCTTCGTATACCCATTCACGGAGAGCTTGTTACATATTTTATTCAACAGGGTACCTGCATTATGCACCGCGTTCTTGGTGTGAGACATCTGTAGTTGTTCCAATTAGAGATAGACTTATCAAATTTTGTTGGAAGTGCTAATCCTATTTCACTTGTTCTTTGTGGTTTGGTTATGGGGCTCGTTATTCCTAATAGTAAGGGTTAGTAGTTTCTTGTGGGATGGGTTATATGCATCAAGCAGATGTTTGAGCACAACACCAAATATGCATGGGGATCGTGTCTCCTTGCACACCTATATAGAGATATGCACGAGGTTGTGTATCATGGAGGGAGGTCTATTTCTACTAGTGTCTCTCTTCTAAATGTATGGGCCTAGGAGCACATCCCAGTTGCTCGTCCTGATGGTATATTGGATCGTACTATTGGGGATCCATACTCTTATTGTTATGGAGATTTTCTTCACTATACCTCACCTAGATAGCTTCCCTACTAGCATTACATTTTTTATGATATGCCAGGTTTTGTATGGAGATCATTTATGGATTGTGAGGCATGGCCCAACGATTAGTAGCAATTAGTATAATGTAGATAGACTAGTCATGAGTGCTCTCTATTAGAGTGATATCTACTCAATAGGGCTTGTAGGTGGTTTGGAGAGAGATAGGACCGATTTCCAAATGCTTATAAGGCTCATTTTTCTTAGACTACGAGAGAGGTCCATGTATGGGGTCTACAGGATGATCGATATGTTGTTGTTGCTGATTTTAGAGCTCTTGCCCCATTTGGGTGGGGTTGGTCAATGGGTCTAGAAAATCCTAGTGCTACTCCTAATTTTAATCATTGGTGGGCATGACACATTCCATTGAGATTTATAGATCCTTCCAGTGTTCCCGCAGTGGGTAGAGCAGGCATTAAAGGTCATCGTGGGGAGAGGAAATCTATGGAGATTTATAGATCCTTCCAGTGTTCCCGCAGTGATCTGATGCAGGCAAATCAGGGACAAGTTCCAGGTCCTCCTCCACCACCTGGAGATGGAGGTATATAGTTAGCCCAGATGATTGTTGCGAGAGATGCATAGATATTGCGTCAACATGCTACGAAGGTGCAGGTTGTTACACTCATTGTAGAGTGAGACACAACTCGATAGGAGAGATATGGCTTTAGGGTGGAGAGAGACACTAAGATTGGGCATATTTTAGTTGTTGAGACACAGTTGTAGGCTATTACCACCAAGAGGTATATCTTGAGGACAAAGTGCGATAGCCTCCATGCTGAGTGAGATTAGTTGCTACAGAGGGTGACATATTATCAAATTCTCTATGATGCCTTTGTTCCTAGAGTGCAGCGATGGCCACAATTTGGAGAGCCCAATGCTGCTATGGAGGCTATGTCCGGTGGACATTCTATTAGATAGTCTGATCCATAGGATGTCCTCTTTTGACCAAACAATGGCATATTTTTACTTGATCTTTATGATGTTTTTTGTTCAAATATTTATATTGCAGACATGATTTTGGTATATATATTCATCGGCCTAGTTGTATATATATTTTTTGTATTATGATATCACACATGTTTCTATGATGTTGTACCATGACTTTCTCATTTTTGATGATGATATAAATGAGATATACATGCTTCGATTCAACTTCATTATGTGTTTATGTAATGATTATGGATGATGATGTATGATGATGTATGTTTATGCATGTTTTTGTACTTTTTTGATGTATACATATGATGTGGATGGATGGATTGATCATTTTATTTCATATGATGTTTTATTATGTATATGATGGATGTATGCCCTATACATGATACATGATGTTTTCATTGATTTATTATCACCATGATATGTGTTGATGGCATTGTGGATGTAGGATGGATATGGAACTAATGATATTGTGATGCAAGATGAATGTTAGTTAGAAGCTATATTTGATGATGGGTAGAAATTTGATATTGTTAGTTACTAACGAGTTGTTTTTGCTTTGCTTGGAGACTTTGCATTTTTAAAAATCCTTTTTGATGTAGCAAATAGATACGATGCACCAGGTTATTATTAACCAAGGTGACTTTGTATCCATTGCATGGAATTTGACTCAACATATAAAGAATATTCTTGCTCATACCAGATATACATAAACTTTGTTTAAAAGGTTGGTGTTGTGTTAAAAAAATTTGGACTAGTTACATAGAGGGGTATGAAATACTTAACATGCAAATGCTACATGAATTATCTTAAAAAACTTCCATACACTCAATAAAGCAAGTATTCACCATGGTAGTATCACAAAAAACATCTTACAAACAAAAAACTGAAATGATGCTCAATTTCCCCCATTCCTTCTCTAAATCCTTATGGACATCCTCGAGAGATCCTAGGAATGATTCAATAAAATAAATCATAAAGATAAGACTATAAAGAGATAAAACAAAGTTGCAGTATCACTTGCCATATCTGTTTTGAGGTTTCGAGCTATTATCCATTGTTGATCATGTCTATCATAGGAATGGACCTGTTAAGGCATATCTTAGGATGTTGTTGGTGAATTATCAAAAGATAGGTAGTTAACACTTTGTCCTTGTTTTTGTCTATTTGTAATCAAATCTTTGTGATTTTTTGTTTTAAATTTCTAGCTTTTGATGTTTTCTATGTTTTTTTGTTTGTTTTGTTAAAGGGTGAAGATGACTATTTATTTATTATGGGTGAAAAGTTTATTGCAGATTGTGATGATGGAGATAGGAATTTTTAATTTTTCTAAGTTTTTATGATGTTTTTATTGTTTTCAGGGGACTAACCTAGGGCCTCGAGTGCTCATCAAAGATAAGTCTTGCCTATGTTGTACATGCAAAGGCTCGTAGTTCGCTTGGTTTGATGTGAACATGTTTTTGATCTTTTTTGTTTTTTTTTGGATTTTGAATTTTTGAATGTTTTTGGATTTTGGATTTTGTGACTAAGTTGAAAGAAAGTGTGATAGACACCTAAGGCCTAAGGCCTTGGGGGCTAATAAGTATTGCCTATGTTGTACACATAGAGACCACATAGTTCGACCAGTGTTGACTCAAAGCATAACATGTTTTTGGATTTTAGGCAACGTTGATAACTTGGATTGATATTCCACTTTTTTTTCTAGAGGATACATTGTGGGAAATCTACTTGAACTAGCTTTGATGTTCAAGAAAATTTTGATATCTTAGAATTTTTTTGAGGGAAGGAATAATCCAATTTTTTTTTATTTTGTTGTTTTTCAAATGTTTTTTTATTTTTGATAATTTTGACCATGATAGGACATACAAATATCTAATCCATGACCAACTTTGAGAAGTTTCCCCTAGTTTGAGACAAGACTACTTTCCTAAATCAGTAACAAACCATAGTTGGACACATGCTTTATTATGGAACAAATGGGTGGATGCTTTGAATAATGATGATAGATAATTATGCAAGTCTTATTCAAACATAGCACTTGTTTGCTAGGTTATCACTATGGTACCTGTTCTAGAAGTGCCGCATGTTCTAGAAGTGCCACAAAGTGGTTTTCACTTAAGGAACGTTTTATTTCCTTTTACTATTTTTCTTTTGTTTTTTGTATTTTTTTCTTTTTTTTCTTTTTGATTTTTTTGAATTTTTACCCTTTTGCTTGGGGTATTTTGACGTGTTTCATGTATAGAACTTCTTGAGGTGGTTGTTTTTTAGTGGTTTAGCTAAGACTTATCCTTCAAGAGTATCCAACTAATAAGCTCCAGAGTCGTAGCTTGTTGTGATGATGAATGGGCCTAACCAATTGGGTTCAAACTTACCTTTGCCATCTTGATTCAACTGTACCTTCTGATTCTCTTTGAGTACTAAGTCGCCAACCTGAAAATTTGTCTTTGATCCTTTTATCATAGCTTCATTTGAGTCGATTATGATAAACCTGAAGATGGTTTAACATGCTCAAACACCTTTTGTCTAGGATTTCCAACTCATTTAATCTGGATACTCGATACTCTTCATTGTTGACCATGTCTTTTAGTGAGATTCACAATGAGGGGATTTCAAGTTTGATAGGTAAGAAAATTTTTGATTTGTAGACAAAGGAGAAAGGTGTAGCACCTATAGGTGTTTAGATTGGTTTGATAATCCCATAGAGCTGGGTTTAGTTGCAAATGCCAATCATGGCTGGTGTCATTAACAATATTCTTAGTATCTTCAAGATAGTTTTGTCTGATGCTTTAGCCTGACTGTTTCCTTGGGGGTAGTAGGGTTTGGATAATTTGTGTTGGATAGAGAATTTGGAATAAATTTCTTGGATGTCTTGATTCTTGAATGAGGTTCCATTATTATAATTTTTTGGGGAATTCTATACCTACAAATTAGATAATTTAGAATGAATTTTGATATATGTTTTCTAGTAATGTAGGTCAATGGAATTGCTTCTATCCATTTTGTGAAATACTCAGTTGCAGTAATAATAAACTTATACCTATTAGAGGAAGTAGGAGAAATCCTACCTACCAAGTCTAATCCCCATTGCGAAAAAGGCCATGGTGTTGTGATGGGTCTCAAATCCTGTGCTAGTGCATGGATGAGGTCACTATGCTGCTGCCATTGATGATATTTTCTAGAATATTGAATACACTCTTGTTCCATGGAGGGCCAATAGTACCCTATTCTCAACAACTTTTGGAATAGGTTAGGTCCACTAGAGTGGGACCCACAAACACCTTCGTGTACCTCTCATAAGGTCGTTTGTGCATCTACATTAAGACATCAGAGTAACATAACATCTAAGTTGTGATAATATATAGTATCTCCTAGGATCGTAAATCAGGAAGTCCTATGGGTAAAGGTCTTCTTTTGGGTGGTTGTTAGGTCAAGTGGTATGATACCATGCTAGATGTAATCAAATGTGTCTTGGTACCATGTTGAATTAGGGCAACAACAAAACACACTAGTTCTGATTCCAAGATATCGAATCTTGACATGAGTAATTGCTCTATAAGGAACTCAAACTTAGGAATGTTCTACAAAATATCAAGAAGTGAACCTATTGTTTCCATGACATTGACTGCTTTGTTGTTGACACAAGGAATCTATTCAAAGGTTATTGTGACAAAATATTCCTTGAAGCTATCCCCCATTCTTTTATATGGCATCAACTTGTCTTTTTTTGATACTCATCATTCACTTTCCTGATCACCAATTGAGAATCTTTGAAGACCTATAGTTCTTTTATCCTCAATTCAATAGCTATCTTGAGTCTTGTGATCAAGGCTTCATACTTTGAGATATTATTTGTGGAGGGAAAAACAATTTTGTATGGCTTGGGTATACTATCTCCCTGTGGTGTGAGAAATAGGATACCTACTCCAGAGCCATGTTGAGTGTGGGACCCATCAAAATACAAGGTCCAATGGCTTGTCTATTCTATCAGTAATATATTTTCATCTGGGAAGTCTATTGTGAGAGGCTTGTTATATTCTATTGGTGCATTGGTCTTCTATTGGTGCATCAGCTATCTGGTCTACTATGATTTGTCCCTTGATGGCTCTTTTATCCACATAATCTATGCCAAACTCTCTCAAAATCATTACCCATTTAGCAATTCTTCTTATTAAAGTTGCTTTTTCTAATTGGTATTTTAGTGGATCTACCTTTCAAATCAACTTTACTTGTCTATTTAAGATATAGTGTCTTAGATTTTTTATCGCAAATATGACCGAGAGACACACTCTTTCTATGGGAAAGTAGTTCAACTCATAGCCCACCAGTGTTCAACTGATGTAGTAGACCACTCTTTCTTTGTTATTATCATCTAGTTGTGTTAGGAGAGCTCCCAACATTGCTTGTGTTGTAGATACATAGAGTATCATTTATTTGTCTAGAATAGGTGGCATCAAGACTGGAGGAGTAAGTAGGTACTCTTTGACTTGCTAGAATGCTTGATCACATCTCCCATCTCACTTGAATGTGATGTATTTGAGTAGGAGATGGGTGAATGGGTGACATTTGTCTGCAAGTTGCACAATAAATCACTAAATGGATTGTAGCTTCCCTTGTAAAATTCTCAGTTGCTTCAATGTCTTTGGTGGAGGCATTTCTAATATGGCCTTCAATTTTGTAGGATATACTTTAATTCCCCTTCTTGACACTATGTACCCTAGTATTTCTTCAGATGTTACTCCGAACACACACTTTTTCAGGTTGAGTCTCAAGTTATACTATTCTAGCCTATCAAACACCTTTGCAAGATTGGTCAAGTGATCTTCCCTTTTGACGGACTTTGCTAGAATATCATCCACATAATCTTCCATGATTGTATGTAGCATATCATGGAATATTGTTTTCATCGCTCTCTGATAGGTTGCTCCTATGTTATTTGTACCAAATGGCATGACATTCCAACAAAAGGTCCCCCAAGCACAAGTGAATGTCGTTTTATGCTGATCATCAAGAGATATTTTTATCTGATATACCCAGAGAAACTATCCATTAAAGATAACATCTCATGTACTACTATTAGATGTATGATCATGCCAATACTTGGAAGCGAAAAGTTTTCCTTTGGACAAGCTTTGTTCAGGTCTCAGAAGTCCATGCAAATTTTTATGCCCCTAGTAGGCTTTGACAATGGTACTAGATTTGATATCCATTCTAGATAATCGATGGGTCTGATGAAACCCTCATCTAGTAATTTCTTTAGTTCTACCTTCACCAACAGTGTTATTTGAGGACGAATTTTCCTTAGTTTTTGTTTGATAGGTTTTGCTCCAGGAGATATGGCCAAATGATGTACTAGTGCCAGATCTTGTAATAACCCATTTGAAATTATTACTTAATTAATATTATTGTCAATGGCATAGGAATATACTCCAAATTAAAAAGAGAAACAGTGGCTAGATTCAATCATAGCTACACATGTCCATTTAAAATGAGTCAAAGATTCTTATATTCACTTCAAAAGTCAAATTACAATTTAAGTTTGACTTGGCTCCTAAGGCCACAAACTCATTACAATGTACACAATACATCAATTACATGAATGAATTACATCAAGTTACATCTTAGACTATAATAGTCTTGTGAACAACTAAGGTTCTTCTTTGATGCTAACCTCCACTAGTGGATGAGAAAATGGTTGAACTGCTTTACTGCCCAACCATGAAGCTTACACTTCCCCGTTATTCTTCTAACTTGAAGAATGCTTGGCCCTGCATGGAAAGTTTAGCAAGAGAACAATCTGCAAGGTGGAATCTGGTGCGTTCCCATACATAAACATGCAATTTATATCTACAAGTTAGAAAATAAATTGGAAGATCTATGCTAAGAATGACAGAGAGTGAAATCACAGAGTTCATTCATACATACATAATGAACTATATTGTTTGGCCAAGCATAATAAATGTGTTGCAAAAATAGCAAACAATAGGTTATGGTAAAGCAAACCTGTACTCTCAGAACTCCATTTTGGCACCCATCCTAGAAGGTAACTTTCTACTATACATCTCATAACAACTATCTACCCTCTAGCAACATCTACCCGTAGGTGCTCTAATCAACTAAGGTATCACTGTTTTGTTCAAGCATTTAAAATATTCTTTCAAAAATGTCTTCAAAAGAAGAAACAAAATACTAATTTATACTCTAAACAAGAATTAGATTTATGATTCATATAGATTTATGATTCATATAGTAATTCAACAATTAGTCATATCATTCTTATGACTATTTTCTACTTATCATATTAAGCATTTTTCTTTTAAAAATGTACTAAAAACAAAAGAAGGTACGTCACAAGTATGTGTATGTACATAGATGAAGTCTATGTGTATACACATATATGTGCCTACTTATGTTTAAAATTTGTGCATACATTCTAAAATAATCATTAATTCAAATTGAAATCTTAAAATAGTATCCCATTTGACATTTATTTCATCAAACTAAAAGACTCAAAACAAGTCTATGCTAACAGTTTCACACATATTGTTATTGTATTCTCACATCTGAGATATTCTAACATGGTTGTTTACACAAGAAAATTCATTGTTTAAACAAAACAAGTATTGTTTCCTATGAAACAGTTATAAAAGAGGTTGTTTTCATATGAACATTCATTGTTTTAATAGAACAAGTATTGTTTTCTATTGAATAGTTACAAAAAAAGTTGTTCACATTTGTATATTCATTGTTTGAATAGAAAAAGTATTGTTTCCTACTAAACAATTAAAAACAAGTTTTTCACACATGTAAATTGATTATTTAAGTAGAAAAAGTATTGTTTCCTACTAAACAATCAAAATTAATTTTTTCAACTAAACAATTTATTGAGCAAGGTTGTTTCCAGCTATAATGATAACCTTTTAACAAAACAGACTTGTTTACAAAAGATTAACCATAATTTACATCAATACAATACAGTTTCAAACTAAATAGTTACAGATAATGTTGTTTACTCTGTTTGCTAATCTCAAGTTGTTTACATGCTAAATGATCACTTTACAAGTAAATGTTCACTGTTTAATACAAATGAGTTTCCATTATGAACTAAAAATAAACAAATCAAATAGCTCAATTTCAATCATAAGGACAAAATTCCTATTAACCTGATCTTGAACGCTTTCATCACTGGAATTATGATGAGCAACTTTAATAATATAAAGAAACCAATTATGACATGTTTGTCAGAGAATTTCTTGAGAAAATATTTCAGTTAAGAATGCAAGGAAGTTTTAGTTTCAACAATACTTTTTCCTATTCATGCTACAACAAACAAACCAAGGTTGCTTTGGATTAGACCCATTTCTATGGTTGGGTGCTTCCTTTCTTAACCAAAAAGTTATATTTGTAATTTCCCTTATGGGAATTCTGGCTTATCCCTTAATGCATGTTACTCTATACGTTATGCAGACTCAAACTTGATACTTATTCAAATAAAATAACCTATCAATCATGATGATTGATCCTTACAAGGTTACAATGAAACCCAACTCATACATCCCAATGATTCTTCAAATCGAGGGAATCCTCTTTAAGCAAATATGGCTTCCACATTTCTTAATAATGGACGATTTTCCCCTTACCATTATCGGCCTACCCGATAATGGAAGGTGATATGATTTAAATATAACACTGTTGATACATATCAAAGGTAACATAGAGGATTATATCCTCTTTTAATAGGTTTGATAGGCGAACCTCTACAGAATCGAACACCAAAGGGTATGATTTGATCCATTTTAAGTACTATGCAAAAATAGGTCATAGGCCATGCGATTCCCTAGAGGGTGGTCACTAAGTTTATTCCTTCAGCTCAATCTGAGAGACACAGACAAAGACTTGTATGTTACTGTGCTATCATTTTTTTCATCAAGTAGTGACAAACACTAGCTAAACATGAAAAGATAAGATTGTGAAATCGATATTATTTCAAGAAATTGAATTACCTCAATGATTGAGCTTTGGGAATAAGCTTTCCTCATATTTTTCCTCCCATTGCATTCTCTTTTCCTTTTTGCTACTTGTCCATTTTTTTTCCAAATTGATTTGTGCTTTTCTTGCACCACTCCCATTCTAAAATGGTAACCACACTTTCTTGCATGTGACTGGGTGCTATCATTAAGGATTTTTCCTACCATAGCCACTGGCCTCTAATTTTGAACATTGACTTTATGATTTTTGGCAAGCCACGTCCATTGTGGGCTTGCCATGTGATTTTTCATTGATTTCCATAGTCTGATTTATAATAGATCGGTTATCAATTTGAATTCAATATGAATTTGAATATGTATACATATGTATGTATGTATATATATGTGTGTATATATATACTTATATTTATATATCTATATGAATTTAAATGATTTCATTCACATTTATCATGTATTCAAATAATGTGTATATATACATATATATATTGTAAGAGAGGGGGACTAAGCACGTCAAGGCTCCAACTCACGAAAAGCCGAGAGCAGAGGGCTGCCCTAACTTACCTCACTCTAAAGGGTGTTTTAGGATGGGGATTGAGAATGAAGAGCAATATGAAGTAATTCTATTACTCTACAAATCTAAAATTCTACTTGGGGCTAGATGAGCTAGTTTTTGGAGTTCAAACTATACCTCAGACAACTCTTTGTTCAAGGATGGCAGTGTAGGTCTAGGATGACAACATGACGTGCTGGCGTCTCTCTAGCACACTGACGTTCGTATGACCAAAAAACATAAAGTAAAACAGAGAAGCTACCAAAAACATACTTACAACCTAGCTAGATGATTTTAATGAAAATAATAGAATGATAAAATACAGAAAGTAAGTGTGGAAATAAAATAAGTAGATAAAGACTAAGGTGATGAAAACCAAATCACTGAAATGCCAGTTTTCCAATGAGCTCTACGCACAAATTCACCTACACACAAGAAAGAAGGGGGAAATTGTTAGGATTGTATAGGGTTTTCCTCATTCAAACCCCTGCTTTGGTGTTTCCACCTCCACAAATAGCCAGAAAGCAACAAAGTAGATAATATGATAAAGAAGATAGAAATAAGTGTAATGAACACTACAAAAGACAAATGCTACTCTATCAAATCACAAAGGAGAGGAATGAAGTGTTACCACCTTCACCCAAAGGCTCTCAAGGCCAATGAAGGGAGAATGCAAGCAA
Source organism: Sequoia sempervirens (assembly GCA_007258455.2). Classification (NCBI taxonomy): domain Eukaryota; kingdom Viridiplantae; phylum Streptophyta; class Pinopsida; order Cupressales; family Cupressaceae; genus Sequoia; species Sequoia sempervirens. The sequence continues at coordinate 55,167 of VDFB02289481.1, forward strand.
CAAACTAGGTAAATTCACCACCACCACAATCATGGTGAAGGGAGGTCTCGCAAGGCTCCAAGCTGGAAACTTCTATGGTAGCCTCACACGTGTAATGTGGAGTTGGAGTGTCAAGTTGTTGCAATGCTCAAGCTATGAAAAATGGAGATATTGCTAGAATTGTGAGAAGATGAAGTGAAGAATGCTTGAGAATTTCAAGAAGTTTTGAAAAGATGAAGTGATAGTGAGATGAATGGATTTGAAGGACAAGGGGAGCCATTTTTTGAGTCGGTTGGTTGCACAAAGGTGTTACAATTCAACCCCGACTAGGTGTGTAACGTCCTTGTGGACTCTAGATGTAGGAGCCTATCAAGGATGGTAGCATGTAGTGTAGACATTTGCACACTAAGCTTGTGTACCTAACAAAAATTCCCCCACCGATACACAAAACATGTGCCAAGTGGATGCATTTTGGATGGGTGATGTCAAATTTCACCTTTGGATTTGATTTTCTAAGGTGAGAGTATGCGAAAGGGGAATTTATAGAAGTGGTGCAAATTTGCTCTATACATTTTCCCCCCACTTTAGCTAGCACAAATATCGACGAGTGTTCTATAAAGTAGATCAAAAAGATAGAGATGTATACTTGAACCATTGAGGAAGCAGGCCACAATCTAGTGGACTCAAAAGTGCAGGACAAGCAAAGGACTCCACAAGTACTCTCTCCTGAGGAGTTTCAAACAAAAGGACTCCATAGCTCCATAGAACTATGAAGTTGTACAAAGTACACTGGAGGCCCTCAGACCAACAATGGACAAATCTTGCAGGATGTAAGTGCCTCATAGGCCTGTAGACCTACAAGAAGGCATCCCCCAAGTACTCTCTCATGAAAGAAGCCCAATGAAAGGGGACTCTGTAGAGTCAGACTAGAAAGCCGCTTCAAAGGTGCACCTACAAAGCAACATGTTAATCCATAGATAAAACATGATAGGAAATATATAGCAACCACATAGGCAAACAAGCAAACAGTTATGCAGATAGCCAACAAATTGAAATTTTTCAAAGGGGTCCCTCAGGAACCTTTCAGAAGAAGAGGGGTCCACTCAAGGGACACACTATTTGAAAGTGTAAGAATATTTTTCACAAATTGATTCAACATCAAGGAATCCTTTCAAAAGATATTCACCTCATCATGGAATTTGAAAGGAATAAAATGCTCCCTCATGAGGGGAAGGTCAAGGCTTCTCTCAAAGGAAAATATGCTCCCTCCTTGGAGGAAAGTTCCTCAAGTTCTTTCTTTGCGAACCCATGATGAAGGAAACATGTTCCGCTAGGGATCCAATTTGAGAATGTGATTCTTTTTGAAAAAGATTGTAAATATTTTCAAGAAAAGATTCGTTGGAAACAAATGCATTTTTTGAAAATCAAAATTGACATAGTAGCTTCCCTTAGGGTGGTGCATGCTAAACGCAGAGGCACACAACGTCCGAAGGAGAGAAAAGAAAAAATGAAAAAGTGATGTTGTGGCCCATGGGACATAACGAGATGTCACCATGATGATGTTGGCACACACACAAGGGACAACACATACGCACCACAACATCACAACTCAAGCAAAGAAGAGAGAAATATGACAAAAATGAAAAAAGAAATAAAGAAATCACAGACAGAGGTCATAGGGGTGATTTGATATTTCGGGGTTAGAGTTGCTCATAAATATATATATATAAGTATAATAATAGTATATAAATGTATTGTCATCAACCCCCTACTATATTAAACCATATGAAGAATGCATGAGAAGACAAAGTAAAAATAAAAAATTAGGTCAACATGGAAGGGAAGCCTAAATTCCCCCAACACTTTTCACCGTCCCTAATTTACCGAAAAACAAGATACATAACAGAGGAAGAATGATGGCAGAAATAGAGGAAGTCACAACACATAATCAATCTTGTATCCAAGCACCAATGAGGGTGATGAGGTTCATCCAGGAACACATAACATAAGCAAGGGGGAACACATCACAACAAACACACACCTAATCTAAAGATAAAGACCTCCCATTAACACTCATCGACCAAGAGGTCGTCTGCTTCCCAATCTAGATCATTATAAGGGGAAGGTGGATGAGCGTGCAATGGTGGAATATTAATGGGAGGAGCTTCTGACCCTCTCGCAATAAGGGCCAAGGAAGAAGGCCCCACAATGTCTTCTCTGCTCGACTCTTATGGAGCTATGGTCAGCGATTTCATGAAGATCATTGACAAGGCTAGGACCTCGTCCAAAGAGTTAAACATACACTTTACAGGAGTACCATGTGGCACCTCAATGGATAAGGATGATGACACTCGAGATTCACTGTTAGGCTTATCAAGTGACTCGGGAGCGGTGACAAACTCATGGGAAGCCAAGACTTGCTCTGTCACTAGGACAGTACAAGCTAGTGCAAGACCACCCTTTAAGAAGGTGGGATCCTCTTACACCCCTCATTGCTAGAAGGGAAAACCTCTACTTTTTTCTTTGACAAAGGATGTGAACTCCCCACAAACAAGGTGATAGGCACAGAGGAGGAGGAGGAGAAAATTGTGGTGAACACCACTAAGGTATTTGATATGTCCATGGGTTTAGGGAATGGTAGGATGTCCAAAAGGGACATCAAAAGAGGCAACTTGATAGAAGGAGTGATATACACCTAGACATTTTTAGGGTCAGGTGCACTGACACTCACAGCGGGAGCCAGAAGCAAGACTGGATTTGATTCAATTGAAGCAAAGGGGAGGAGAGAGGAGGACACAATGGGAAGCCCTAAAATAGGGAAGTCAACTCCCCTTCCTTTCTTTGCAAATTATCCTGCTCATTAGCCAAAGCCTTTTGCGAATGCTTGTGCTCATGTGTAAGGCAGTTTCTGCGACTCTTTGAGCTAGAGGGCAAGTGCTAGGATGGAATAGAAGGCTCTTGCTCAGTCATAGGGGTATCCATCACAACCATTTCTAACAAAGGGATATAATATTGAATAGGAGAAAGAAGAAGAGGTTGAGAGATGGTGAGGGAATCGGCTCTAGCGCCTTGATGGCGAGCCTCTTCCCATTCACTACTTTAGGAGTAGGAGAGTGGGAGGCCACGAAGGATGAGACATAGATGATTCTATTGGAAAAACAAGGACAAACAACTGAGAGGGGGGGTGAATCAGTTGTCACAGAATGTTTAAATTTTTTCAAAATTTACTTAACTTAGTCTCAGATCTGATGAATGAATAGTAAACCATGAACAAACAACACATCAAAAGCACAGAGAACACCAAGATTTTTACATGGAAACCCTATTAGGAGAAAAAACACGGTGGATGTTAGTCCACAATATTATACCCTGTTAAAAGTATAATGAGAAATAATGGGAATGTACATGTATTCAGGCACATTTCCTAGAGCTCACTACTCAAATACAAGAGGGATATTGCCCAACAATACACAAGAATACATATTAGATCTATAGGGTATGAACTAAGGAAATAGCTTCTTCACAAGCTTTATTACAATTCCAGTTAAGCACAAAAAACCTTCTTCACACTTCACTCAAACTTCTTTCACTCTACTCTGCAATTGAATGATTTGGATTCTATTCACACATCTACACTTTCTCTGGCATACATTCGATCTTATGCACAGACTAAATTTGCTCAAACAATCGCTCTTATATATCGACAACATGAAATTACATCAACAACCTAGTCAACCAGAAAAATGAAACATATTTTCAATGTCAGACCAAATTTACAAATAAATTTTCAATGTGGATCAAACACCGTCATCTAATATTATAATGAGACCCAAAATAATATCCTCAAGCACATCAAACATTCAAACTTTAATCTCCAAGGATCCACAACACGTTACAACCATCATGTCGGCCAAGAACATGAAAACCTGAACATACCGAGAAAAAATCTTTGACCATGAGCACACCGATCAATGCAGATGTGCAACAAAGATAGAGCATAATCTAGAAACATCCACAAGCACCAAGAAACAATAGAGAAACATCTGTAGCAAATAGAATTACCAGAATTATACCAACTTTAATCAAGAACACTGACAGAGACCACTTAAACACTATCAGAACACAGATCTTTAAAACCCAAAAAAATCTTCACGCGAACCTCTGAGACTTCTGGTGGATAGACTAGATACACTCAAAAATAAACCCTTTAGTCCACAACAGTTGATCTTCAATGTATGGAACAAGACACCTTCATGACCTTCACAGTTCCACTGGGAACCTGGAACTCTTTCTTTAACAATTTTCTCAATATCCTTGACATATACAACCTCCAATACAATAATGCTAATAGTTTTGACATCAATGACAACCACATATCAATAACACAACCATGACATCCAATAATCTCCCACTTTGGAATTGATGGCAACACATGATGTGAAAAACACCATCAACCCAACTCTCAGTTAGCACTAACTCCTCCTTAGATTCTAACTCTTCTTCCTTGACTTCTTCTGCATGATCTTCTCCCCACAAGACTCTTTAAGCTAGATAAGAAGTAGTTTTTCACATGACTCTTCTCCCCCTTTGACATCAATGGAAAAGATAAGCATTATCTTCCCACATACAAGCTTTGAACCGCATATCTACACATCTGACTACTCCCCCTAAGTAGCAGCCATAGAAACATCAATCCAGATCAGGAAATATCTATGAAGCACACAAATTGATGCAATTAAATGCATCTTTAGTTCAAATCAGGAGGGGTAATCACCCCTAGCATCCCTCTGAGATACTCAAAAGTATCCTTTGGCAACGACTTAGTGAAAATTTCTGCACTTTGTTCTTTGGTAGGCACATACTCTAGTCTGAATTCTTTCTCACTCACTTTTTCTCTTAAGAAGTGAAACTTGATTGATATATGCTTGGTCTTAGAGTGTAGCACCGGATTCTTTGATATGTTAATTACACTTGAGTTGTCACAGTATATGGCAATAGGTTCATCATATACTACTCTAATATCTTTCAGCATTTGTTTCATCCACATCACTTGAGTACAGTTGTTTGCAATAACAATATACTCTGCTTTAGCAGTAGATAGAGAAATGAAAATTTTCTTTTTTCTCAACCAAGACACAAACTTTTTTCCTAGGAAAAAGGCACCACCACTAGTACTCTTTTTGTCATCTACATCTCCTGCCCAATCCACATCAGTATATGCATTCAAAGTAAGATCATCATCCTTAGGATACCAAAGCCCAAAATCAATTGTTCGTTTCAGATACATGAAGATTCTCTTAACAACAGTCACATGAGACTCTTTTGGATTAGCATGAAATCTAGTAACCATACATGCAACATTCATAATGTCTGGTCTAGTCTGAGTTAAATAGAGTAATCCACCAATCATTGACTTGTATCTTGTTTGATTTTCTTTAGGAGAATCATCATTCTGTGTCAACTTACATCTGGTTACCATGGGAGTACCAACAGGTTTTGAGTCATCCATGCCAAACTTCTTCAACAATTATCTCACATATTTGGACTGAGATATGAAGATCCCCTTGTCTGACTGAGTAACTTGCAATACTAGAAAGAAATTCATCTCTCCAATCATACTCATCTCAAATTCACTCTTTATTTCATTAGCAAACTTCATACATAGATTATCATCTCCAAAAATAATTTCATTGACAAAGACCTCAATAATTAATTCTTTATCATGATCCAATTTGAAATATAAGTTGCTGTCAGTAGTACCTTTATTGAATCCAATCTTCAGTAAGTATTTTTCCAATCTAGTGTACCAGGCTTTGGGGGCTTGCTTGAGTCCATACAAAGGTTTCTTCAATTGGCAAACCATGTCTTCTTTGTTAGTTAGTTGAAATCCATCAGGTTGTTCAATGCATACTTCTTCTTCTAACTCACCATTTAGAATAGTTGACTTCACATCCATTTGATAGACCTTATAATTTTTATATGCAACATAAGCAAGAAACAACCTTACAGCTTCAATTCTGGCAATTGTGGCAAAGGTTTCTTCAAAATCAATACCTTCCATTTGTGAATACCCTTTACATACCAATCTTACTTTATTTCGGACCACTTCACCTTTTTCATTCAGCTTATTCTGAAAGAACCATTTAGTACCAATCACGTTATTATCTTTAGGTCTAGGAAAAAGTATCCATGTATAATGATCTTTTCAATCTGTGTCAGTTCTTCCTTCATGGCTTCCATCCAGTGTTCATCATTGCAGGCTTCTTTGACATCTTTAGGTTCAATCTTGGAAATCAGACAATATTCTTCTGCAATCTTTCTTCTAGTTTGCACTCCTTTATTCTTATCTCCTATAATTTGATTTTCAAAATGATTTAGCTTTACATACCTTAGAGTTTTAAGATTCTCTCAAACTTTTGATTCTTCTGTTCTTTCTTCTGCACTCAAACTTTTCTCTACTTCCTGACTATCTTGATTTACCAGAACAAATTGAAGTTGTCTTTACCAGAACATATGGCACAATTTGATGTTGATTTTTTGTTTGAACATTCTTCCCTTTGTTTGTATTGTCTTCATCTGAATCATACCCACAATATCTAGATGATCTAGCAAGATCCTCATCAACTCTGACATTTGTACTCTCAACCATTTTTCTCAATCTTCTGTTATAGCACCGATAGGCCTTGCTTCTAGTAGAGTAACCTAGAAAGATTCCTTCAGCACTTCTTGCATCAAAATTTCCTATATCGTCATCTCTCTTGATGTAACACCTACTTCCAAAGATCTTGAAGTATTTAACAGTAGGCTTATAACCAAACCATAGTTCAAAAGGAGTCTTACCAGAATTACCATTTACATTTACCTGGTTCAAAGTGTACACAATAGTGCTTACAACTTCACTCCAGTAGATGGGAGGCACATTTCCTTCAATCATCATTGTTCTAGCAGCATCCAAAATTGTTTTGTTCTTCCTTTTTGCAACACCATTCTGTTGAGGGGTTCAGGGAGCAAATAACTATCTTCTGATTCCATGATCTTCATAGAAAGAATTAAACTCCCTGGAGGTGAACTCGCCACCTTTGTCTAACCTTAAGCATTTGATTTTCAGACCTTTCTAATTTTCTGCCATAGCTTTGAAACTTTTGAACTTTTCTAGTGCTTCACATTTTTCTCTTAATAAATCAACCCATATCATTCTAGAATAATCATAAATAAGTAGCATAAATTACATTTCACCATGGAGACTTTTGACTCTAGAAGGACAACATAGATTAGTATGCACCAGCTCCAGTAATCCATTTGAATGATGTTGTTTTCTCTGAAAAGAGACTCTAGTTTGTTTTTCCATCTGACACTCCTTGCAAATTGTGTTAGCAGGCTTCACTATCTTAGGTAGATTTCTTACAGCTTGAGTGGAGCTTACTTTGAAAATGTTATCAAAATTCACATGACACAACCTTCTATGCCATAACCAGCTTTCATCTACTTGAGCAATTAAACAACTTTCACTGGAAGCATTCAGGTGAAAATCATTACCTTTTTTTTTTACCTAAAGCAACTATATTTCCAGAACTTCCATATATCCTGTATCTTCCATCTTTGAACTAAAGATCATAACCCTTTTCCACCATCTTTCCAACACTCAATAGGTTGTGCTTCAAGCCTTCAACATAAAGAACATCATCAGTGTTATGCTTACCACAAAGACAAATAGATCCTTTACCATGAATCCCGCAAGCATTGTTATCTCCAAATCTTACAATCCCACTGTCATACTTCTCTAGACTTAAAAATTTGCTTTTGTCACCAGTCATATGATGTGAGCATCCACTGCCAATGACCCACTCATCCTTTTCTTCAATTTAGGCTACAAGAGCTTTCTCAACTTTAGCAGATTCAATAGCAACAAGACTATTTTCCTTGATAGCAATGAAAACCCAATCATCTTCATTTTCATTTTCTTTATCAACTCTTCATCAGTCATACCTTCTTTTAGGAAACCTTGATGCAAAATGACCTATTTTACTACAAGAAAAACATTTGATAGGCAACTTTCCTTTATACTTACCTTGTCCTCTACCTTCTTTCTTCACAATCAGTGCTTCCAACTCTTCTACCTCTCTTTCTTCATCTTCAAGTTGTTTCATTTCTTCCTCATACTTGAATGTCTTTCTAGAAATCTCTCCTGGATCATATCTTTGTTTGAGTATCCTCGAATGTAGTTTTAGTCTTAGGAGAAAATTCACCAAATTCGCTCAACTCAAAGGCAGCTAGTTTACCAATCAATGTATCTCTTGTCACATTTGTCAATGATATGGTTTCTTCAATAGCATGAGCCTTCGCTTTGTAGGAAGGAGGAAATGATCTGAGCACTTTAGCCACAATTTCTTCATCTTCTAGGATACCACCGACACATCTAATGCCCATCACTAGTTCATTTACTCTTTGCATAAAAGAAGAAATATTTTCATCTTCACCCATCTTCAAATTTTCATACTTGCCTTTCAAAATCTATAGCTTAGCCATCTTCACATGTACATATCCTTCATACAAAGTTTCCAACTTCATCCACATCTCATGAGTTGTCTTCAGACCTAACCATTTGTCATTTCCGAATCTGTTAGAGCACTCAACAAAGCTTCCATAGCTTGAACATTATTCTCAGCCTCTTTAATCTCATCAGTAGTGGAAGGACCATTCTGAGGAATAACATATTGATTGTTTGTAATTTTCCAGAAGGGTTCACCAATACACTTCAAATGACACTCCATCCTAGCTTTCCACAATGAGTAGTTTGTTCAATCAAATCTAGGACTATCCTTCTTGTATGATGCCATCTTGGATCACCTCAATCTTTTTAAACTTCTTTAGAGGAACCTGCTCTGATACCAATTGTTGGCTAAACAAGTACATACAACTGAGAGGGGGGTGAATCAGTTGTCACATAATATTTAAACTTTTTCAAACTTTACTTAATCTCAGATCTAATGAATGAATAGTAAACCATGAACAAACAACACATCAGAAGCACAAAGAACACAAATATTTTTACGTGGAAACCCTGTTAGGGGAAAAACCATGGTGGATTTTAGTCCACAATATTATACCCTATTAAAAGTATAATGAGAAATAATGGGAATGCACATGCATTTAGGCACACTGCCTAGAGCTCACTACTCAAATAGAAGAGGGATCACTTCCCAACAATAAACAAGAATATAGATTAGATCTGTAGGGTATGAAATAAGGAAATAGCTTCTTCACAAGCCTGACTACAGTTCCAGTTAAGCACAAAAAATCCTTCTTCACACTTTGCTCAAACTTGTTCTCACTCTGCTCTGCAATCAAATGATTTGGATGCTATTCGCACATTTTCACTTTCTCTGGCATACATTCGCTCTTATGCACACACTAACTTCTCTCAAACAATCACTCTTATATATCAACAACATGAAGTTACATCAACAACCTAGTCAGCTAGAAATATGAAATGTATTTTCAATGTCGACCCAAATTTACAAATAAATATTCAATGTGGATCAAACACCATTGGCTAATATTATAATGAGACCCAAACCAATATCCTTGAGCACACCAAACATTCAAATTTTAATCTCCAAGGATCCACAACACATTACAACCATCATGTCGGCCAAGAACATGAAAACCTGAACATACTGAGAAAAAATCTTTGACCATGAGCACATCGATCAACGTGGACATGCAACAAAGATAGAGCACAATCTAGAAACATCCACGAGCACCAAGAAACAATAGAGAAACATCCACAACAAATAGAATTACAAAAATTATACCAACTTTAATCAAGAACACTGACAAAGACCACATAAACACTATCATAACACAAATCTTCAAAACTTGAACAAATCTTCACGCAAACCTCTGAGACTTCTGGTGGATGGACTAGATACACTTAATAATAAGCCCTTTAGTCCATAGTAGTTGATCTTCAACGTACCAAACAAGACACCTTCATGACCTTCATAGTTCCACTGGGAATCTGGAACTCTTACTTTAACAATTTTCTCAATATCCTTGACATATACAACCTCCAATACAATAATGCTAATAGTTCTGACATCAATGACAACCACATATTAGAAACACAACATGAAATCCAACAAATTCCCCATGGGGACCCTTCCTTCTACCATATCGAATAGGCCTAGGCTCTGTGAGAAGAACAAGAAGCTCAAACATAGGACACTTGGGATTTCACCAAGCAGGCACTAGAGGACTCTCTTGCAAATGTGGAGTAGAATCTGATGACACTGCAGCAGGGTGAGAGGAAGCGTCAAGCTAGATCGTGAAAGAAGGGGAAGAGGAACCTTGAGAGCGCTTCTCTTCTTCCATTCTACATTCCATGGTGGCATCACTATCATCTTTTAAACATGCTCTATGTGAGACAACATCAGGAGATGGAGGGTACCTCACTTTAGGCGTTAAGTGCCCATTCTTGTACTTCTCATAGGTCCAATAGAAGAGGTCCTTCCTAGGCAGAAGCAGATCAATAGGTGCAGGCCGGAAGTGGTCTAAATAATAACTACCAACTCAACTGGTAGTCTATAGCTAGTGTCGTGGATCACATGTACTGAACCCTCATGAATAAAATTCAAACATTTATGCACAACCGAGGGAACTAAATTCATAGCTACAAGCTAGGGGATACCTAGCTTCACTCTAAAGAGTTTGGACCCTAGGATTATATCAGAAAGCATGTTTACTAGTTTAGGTCCAACAAGGACCAACAAGACGATGCTACCAAAGGGAGGTACATAAAGTTTGTTATGCGTACGAATGGTGCTTATAGGTGCATCATACCCATCTTTATGCAAGAAGTTGATTAGCATAATCTCCTCGATAATCACATTCACCTAGCATGTTGGGTCAACAAGAACACCTGCTATGGTGTTTTCATTGATTCACACAGGGATGTAAAGAGGAGACGACTCTCTATTAAAACCCATCAACAGGTCTTGTGAGGTAAAGGTTATAATTGGACCGCTACTCACAGGCTATGCAAAGGGGATAGGTAGATGCAGGAAGGATGCCATCATGTACACTAAAAAATACTCTCACAAAGTCCCCCAAAGGTTCACAATCAGATAGTGACCTAGCTAAGGCTTCATTCTGCAACACCTACAAAACCTTCCAACTATTCCTATTAGGGGTTGCAGGTTGGGTTGTAAGGTGAATGCATCACAACACTCACACCTACAACACTCTTAGGACACAAGGAAAGGACCCTTCAACATAGCTAAAAGGAACCAAAATAGTTCACGTCAGGCTCACCAAAAATGTAAGAGAGGGGGACCAACCATGTCAAGGCTCCAGGTCACAGAGAGCCAAGAACAGAGGGCTGCCCTAACTTACCTCACTCTAAAGAGTTTTTTAGGATTGGGATCAAGAATGAAGAGCACTATGAAGTACTCCTATCACTCTACAGACTTGAAATTCTACTTGGGGCTAGACAAGCTGGTTTCTAGAATTCAAAGTGTACCTCAAATAGCTCTTTGTTTGAGGACAGCAATAGGGGTCTAGGACGACACTAGCGCGGCGCGATGGCACCTCTCTGGCATGCTGGAATCCATATGACTAGAAAACGTAAAGTGTATGATGCTGAAAACTAAAAGATAATTGAATTCAAAAATGAAAATCAACATGCTTTCAACATCATCCTAATAGAGCTTTTCCAAAATAAAGACAAAATATAGAAATGAAATACTAATTCTAAGAAATCAAAGCAAATGCATTCAAAAGGAAATATAACTCCATTGTTATCCTATCTACAAGACCTTGTCTTTTCTCTTAGTTTTTTACAGCAAATGCACAAGAGACTAGTACAAAAACAACAATGTATGACTAAATAAACTACTAAAAATTGCATATAAATGACTAATTTTGGTCACGTGACCATTAGTAGTTTATTGCCGGACATTTATAATGCAACCAAATTTATGACTAAACTATTTTAGTCATTTATTCAGTCATTGAGTTAGTCATTGATTTGGTCATTGATTTGGTCATTGATTTAGTCATTAATTTAGTCATTGATTGTTGTTAACTGGTCATTTATTTAGTCATTACTTTAGTCATATATTTAGTCATTAATTTAGTCATTAATTTAATCATATGTTTAGTCATATATTTAGTCATATATTTAGTCATTTTTATTTATTGGTTTCTATTAATTGGTAGTAAATACAATTATGAAATGAATAATTTATTAAATACCATAAATTTTATAATGCAAAACTAACATAATATTAAATTTGAACTAAAATATAAAAGCAAATAAAAATATTACATATACGAACAAGCTACAACATGCTAGAATTAAAAGATTTATTCAACATCATGATAAATAAAGGTAATCTACAATAAAAATATTTAATGCAAATATATATATATCAAGTTATAAGATGTCAAAGCTGTCTAAGAGTATATATGTAAATATAATAAAAAATTTCAAAGTTGTGTAAGAGTTTCCAACTCTTTCAAATACACCATGATAATTAAGATCCTTGAACAACACATTCAAAATACTACATAAAGCAGTGAGTCAAGATGCAAATATTTTAGTGGCCACCATGTGAAGGTTCCCTCTTTCTTTATCAGATGAACAACTCCATCTATTTTGTCTTCAAAAACAAGGCGTATGTTACTTGTGACCTTTAAAATATTTACATTTACATCTCCTATCCCTTTCAAGTTGACTCCATGTACAATAGATAGGGAGTGAATCCTCCCCAATGCCCACAACATCACCATCAAATGGATCCAACAACCTAACTTTATCCCCTTCTTTGATTTTATCAAGACATTTCTGCAAAAAGAAAAAAAACACATTATATTACATAGGTAATGATTACCCTTGTTTGCATAATAAAACAACCATTACTTACTTAAATAGTACTTGCATGTGTGTGTTAAAATAATTGCAAAAGAAAAATTTCAAAAATAATTGCAATGGTCAATATAATTTACTAAAAAACCAACACTCATAGCAGTGCTTCCAATGTTACTATTAGTTTCATGCTAATCAAATAAAAAGGCCACAAATATAAACACTAAATTACCATGCACACATACCAGACACATAAGGTTATGATAGCACTGTTACACATAAAAAAGGTAGCTAATGCACAAAAAAAAAGAATGCAATATGAGAGCACTACTACTGCTACTGCAAGGTGAAGGTGAAATACATTGGGATGTACAAAAATAGTGGCATTAAAGCTCTAAAAATAAACCCCGTGCAGTCAACATAACCCTATCAATGATGACATATAAAAAGAAGAATAAAGAACAAAATGTATCAAAGCAACATGTGACAGCCATTAAGAGCAGTCATTGAGGAAAAAATGTAGTCTTTCTCTGTGGCTTTCATAGCAGCAGTAAAGGAGTAACAAATAAGGTTAGATGTAAAGGTCATATAAATAATAGAGAAAGAGCCTTTCACTGTTAGAAAATAGTGTAAGAGTATGCAAAAATAAGGAATGATGTCCAATGAACAAGTAGTAGTAGCAGTGAGTTTCATGGTTGTAGCAGTGAGTTTAGTGTAAGGGAAGTGACTTTTATGGCTGTAACAATGAGTTTAATGGATCGAGCATAAAATATCATTACTAAACAATAAGAAGACATTAAGAGAAAGTGGCAAGAATATCAAAATAGTTTTTTTTTAATAACAACAACCATAATGAAGAGTTAATAGTAGATCCGTGAAGGAAAGAACAATAGGTATCATCCAATGAAAAAAGTATCACCCTAAGTTCAAGATGTTGACAAGGTCAATTACAATGCCCTAAAACATATTCAAGCATCATAAAGTGTTGAAGTGTCAGTAATCCCTACTGAAAAGTGACAAAGTAGGTATAATGATTGTTCTACGGGTTACATTCAATGTTTTAGTTGTCTATTCACTATTCTATAAACTAGTTCATTGTTTGGGATCATAACAGTCATTAATACATTAAGGGTTTCAGAATCAAGGAAAAGTAATGTTTCATAGCACTCACCTCAAGTCTAGCACCACTAGTACTATAAATATCATGCACAGACACCTTGTATTCACCATAATCAGTGTCAACATTGTTTTGAAGTTATGTAGCTTTGTCGAGAGCTCTATTGACAAGGTCATTTCCTTTTCGTTCTACTTTCATATAATTGTCCTACATGTGGTTTAATCATCATTCAAAGTTAATATAAGTCAAGTAAAGGATGCAAAAGCTATAAATTTTTGTCCACAACAACTATTATATTACCTCAACTTCAACACAACTATGATTGACATCAAGGTGTTTTTGTTTTCATTGTACTTTGATAAAATTGCTTTGCATGTAGTTTAACCATTGGGAAAAAAAAATCTAGATGAGGAGTAATTCATTTAAAAAACACTCAACAGAGCCTTTCCAAGCATAAAAGTCACAATATACAGTCATATTTTATGAATATCCCAAGTTATACAAGGCAAAGGGTAGCATGTTATAGGTCACTGTCATTGGGACACAGTCATACACCCCCCTTGATAGTAAGAAGCAGCTATAAAAACATACAAAGTAAGACAATTATGAAGAGCTCAATAAAGAAAAAACAACAATAAGAGTAAGACAATTAATAGTATTTTTGTCACACCTCAAATCTAGCAAGGCAGGAAAAATGGAATTTCTCGTGACAAGTCCTGAAAAAAGATTCCAAGTCCCTTGGAAATTGATTTGCATCTTGTCCACATTTGAACACTTGATCTCTTTTACCTGGTAAGCCTTTCCATTGAACTAGGTACTAAAGCTTTACACTGTTCCTTGCACTTGGAAACTTCAACTTCATCAATTGACCTATTAGATGTTCACTTACCTTTCCACCATCAGAAATTGATATAGAACTTGCCTTTGCACCTACAAAAAATCCTTTTCCAACTTTATCTTTGACTTTATGTTAGGACTAAAAAATATTGCTTAGTATTCACCAACGTTCATCTCATCCACATCCCACTTGCTGCTAAATGTACTATATTTGATTTTTTGATTAACACAAATTGCAAAGATTTGTGTGACAAGATCCACTTCATGAAAAAATGCAAAGAATCAATGAATTCAAGGGGTTCTAAAGACCCAAAACATAGATTTTGAAAGATCACTTAGACATTCACCAAAATTCACTACAAAGAAATATGATTCTTCAAGGCTACCAATACACCAAAACACTAAAAATTGGTTCCAAGACACCAGACTCTTAGTACACCTTTGATGCACCTTGGACATTACAAATTTGATAGAATTAGACTAAATAAACTCCCCAAGAACACTAGTTACTCATTTTCCCAAACGTTCATTCACAAGAGACACATTTTGCTTGTAGCATTACACATGGAAAAAATTGAGCATAAATTCTAAACTAGATGAGAACTCTAGAAAAAAAAAGTAGTTTATAATACCCATTTTGGCCTACTTGAACATAGTAGGAAACCACATATACTTATTTTGAAAAGTATTCTCCTAAAACTGGCTGTCCTACAGTAACCGAGCCAAATTAGGCTTGTTTTCCAAAGGGACCCTATAAAAATATTTACCCAAACTCCCAAACTCTTTTCCAACACTCTCAATAGGCTTCAACCAGACCGAATCCACAACTTTTAGTAGAAGAATTCCCACAAATTCACCCAGATCGTCAAACCATTAGTTTAGGCCAATATCATGCTTGAAGACATGAGGGTTTATTGAAACCCAACACTCCCAGCCTCATATCACTTTATCAACACCCCATACCCTTCAAAATAAGTGTACCTATGCTTAATAAACTATTTCCTTCCTTCACCATCAACATTTCTTCAAACCCTAACCATGAGGCATCAATTCTAGCATGGAAATCAATGAAAATCACCTAGAGCAGCAACACAACTTATGTATTTTTCCTTCCCTTGTATTTTCCAACACAAATAAATTTAAAAACATTCTAAACTAACCCATTCCACTAATCTACAAAGCCTCCATCAATGGAGTGGTTGTTAATCTCACTTTAGACTCTCAAAACCCTTAAAAGGAGGGTTCCAAAATAGTTTACAGTAAGAGGACTCAAACATACTTTAAACTCAATAAAATCCCTCCAAATAAAGTTTGATTGAATGCTAACTCACTATTCTACCAAAATAAATAAATAATAAGGCCTAGTGGTGTTGTACAGGTTGTACAAAGCTTGTAAATAACAGAGAAAACACTGTTTTCTGAATAGGGGTGCTTTTAATTGAAAATTGTTCCAAAATACAATGTTTCAATGCTTTGCTCGCCTTCACAAGTGGAAGGAGATCATCAATGAAAAGGGTGTTTATTGAAAAAAGTGGAGTCATGATCCTGCTGATGCAATGATGATTATTATTTTTGATTGATGTGATGTCTCAAAGATATCATTGAGATATTCAAATTAAATGCTCTCCTCCAATGACAAGATTGAGAGCAAGTGGAGCATATATGAACTAGAGCTGAGTGAATTATATTTTAATTTGATCATATTTGGTCACTAAGACTTGAAATATTTGCTAGAAGCAAGAGCAGAGGAGAGAAGGTTGGGAATATCCCATTGCTGCACAACTCAGAGCCAGAGAAAGAGAATTAAAGTAAGTGTACAAAAACCAACTAAGAAGTTTCTTTTATAAAGGCTTGTAAAAAACTTTAACAATGGAAGAAAGCTTAGAAACACAAAAAACTAAGAAACAAAAAATAGAGAAAAAAACCAGGACTTGATTGACTAATGACCTAGGTCAGGACCGAGACCCAAAAGCAGTGCATAGTCAAATCCTTCCATGGACATGTTATGGGACAAGCACAAAGGTTTAGGAGACATGTGGACACCGTGGTGGGGATATGAGTTGTTCATGTACCATTATAAGAAATAGTATAGGTTTCAACCTATTTGCAACCCATGAAGATTAAACTTGGGGAGATTGGTGGTACCCAATGTATTTGTCAATACAAAACTAGTTAAACCTTTAGCCACTAGATATGATCCTAGAAGAAGAACTATTCAATCGACATATGATGGGTCTGATCTTATCATTATTTCTAAGGATCTCATATCTATAGTTTTTCAATTGGGGTACTCTCTGGATTTTTCATTTACAATCAAAGACCTTTTAATCGAATACCATCACATGGACACAAGTTATAAAAGTTGGAAGCTACCACTACATAGGCCCAGGGATGAAGGGATCCAACTTAGAAGGTTTTCTAGCATTGGAAAACCTCCCTTTCATGAGGATTTATTTGAAGAATATTTTTTATATACATATCACTCAACTGAACAAGTGTTAGGAGTAGAGGTTCCTCCCCTCATTTCAATTTCCCCAATGGTTTCAGTGTTGGAAACACAAGGGAAAACAACTAAGAGGGGGGGTGAATCAATTATAACCAAATTTCAAACTTATTAAACTTATTAATCCTTATTCTTAGATCTCATCAATATCAATGAATGCATGAATCGACAACACATCATAAACACACAACACCAAGATTTTTTATGTGGAAACCCTGTTAGGGGAAAAACCATGGTGGAGGTCAGTCCACAAGATTATACCTTGTTAAAAGTATAAGAAGAATAAATGGGGAATGCACATGCATTCAGGCACATTCCCTAGAGCTCACTGCTCAATTACAAAGGAAGACACACTGTCTTACAAAGAGATTTGGATTACAACCATTTTGATTTTGAACTAAGAAAATAGCATTTGCTAATGCCTAATTATAGTTCCAGTTAAGCACATGAAAAATTCTTCACTCTTCTTAATGTTGGACACTAGGAACACTGAGAGGGGATGAATCAGTGTTCCACAATATTTGAATTTCAAATAAGATCTTAAGCTATCAACAACAATATTTAACCTTTAATAGCATTCACAACATATAAACAGAAGGAAACATGCAAACTCATTAAAGAGACAATGTGAACACCATAACACCAAAAAATTTACGTGGAAACCCTGTTAGGGGAAAAACCAAGGTGGAGATTAATCCACAAAGTATACTTTGTTAAAAGTATGATCAAAAGCGAATGCACTTGCATTTAGGCACACTTCCTAGAGCTCACTGCTCAAAATAGGGAAGGCTCACTGCCTTACAAAATATTTGAGATTACAAAAAAATGTTGAACTGAGAATATAGCATCTACAAATGCCTGGATTCAGTTCCAATGAGGCACATAAAATAGATTCTAGACCTTTCATCCAATTCACACTTTTGCTCTGCTCTACTCTACTTTCCTACACAAAAACCCTTTTGCTGCACAAACAAAATTCACTTCAACGAATCTTCTATTATTAGCTCATACAGTTGATATGCACTTTTTCACTTACACACCTTCTCACTTCTTGATCCACATACAAAAAGTGATTTACCGATCTCACATATATATCCGCTAACAAGATTTTATTACTGTATGTCAGCTTCAAACAAAATATAATATTCTTCAACATGTCAGTCAAATTACCAATTAGAATTAATGTGTACCCACACAAGTCAGCTAGACTAGTAGGGACCCAAATCAAAATTCCCAACATAAGAAATAGTTAAACAACTATTCCTCATACATCCACGACACACTAAACACAACAGGTTGCCAATAATGAGAAAATAAACAATAAGTCATTCTACCAAATCTCCAAACCCGTACACCAATCAATGCAACATTACAAAACTTACCAATCAAGTAACATACATGCTTGAAAATCTTCCTTTGGGATCCACACAACAAAATAATGATCCGGTGAAGTATTCAGATCAACTTATCAACCTGATACTCTATTCTTCATGCTTTTTGTCAGTAGAATACAATCTTCTACTTTTCTTCCTGGTATGAGCTACTTCTAAACTACGGACCACACTATTGACTCCAGTTGCCATCAATGACAACACTAGCAACCAAAAACAATCTCCCAAAGCCATATGTCAATAATCTCCCCCTTTGGCATTGATGGAAACACTTAGTGAAAAATGACTAAGTGTCAAAACTCAAAGCTTCAAAACACAACAAAACACTGCTCCCCCTTTGGATGTTAAGATATTTTTCACTGCATTCTCTCCCTGTTTGACATCAATGACAAAAACTTCCACTACTTTCTCTTCCCCTTTAATATTTTTACTGCACTCTCTCTTACTGCATTCTCTCTCCAATTTATCAAAAAAGTTACAACTACTGCTAAATTCAAAAAATTATTTTATACTTATTTTTCATTTCTGGGAGAAATTTCTTCCAAGAGTCCACTACAATCCTAGTAGCTATTATCAGACTATTATTTTTTGATGTCTTGTTTATGACCTAGACAAGGGATTTAGAAATGGTAATGGATTCTTCTAGCTTTTCTCCTTTCTTCAAAGCTTCAATCATTTTCTCTAATCTGCATTCAGTCTGATCCTTCACTTTCTAGAAAGTATCCATAAGAGTGTTTCTAGCAAAGTGAACCTTTGCATGCTCAATCTGTAGCTCATGAATCTTCTTCTTAACTATTCCATCCTTGTCCTCAAACATATTGTAGTCTTGGCTGATTCTAATAAACACATTCTCAATTTGCTCCAACTTGTCCTTGTATTTACCAACCATATGAGGCCACCTAAGACAGTAATTGTAGATCTTATTAGTTGATTCAATGCACTATCTTAACACATTCATTTTATTTTTCAGTTTGGCAAGAGATAGCCTAAATTTCATCTTCAAATGTGAGATTAATTCATCCTCTTTTCTGTCCATAGGCACAAAGTCCATAGCCTCCCTGATACATTCAATCAATTCTTCTGGAAGTACATTATGCAGACTCTCTAGTTCAATATTGTTATCAATAAATTATCTTCCTAGAGTGTCCTCAATGAATTCCTATTCATATGATGGCCTATTTATCCATGTATTTTAGTTATCTTTTGCATTCCATCTTCTTCTTGAACAATCTACAATATCTTTGCTTTAAGTAAAGCACCTTCTTCATCACTTTCTTCTGCTATTATCACATCCAGTTCAAATAGTTTTGCTTCATCTCTTGGTGTATATTCCTCAGAATATTCATCCACTATATCCACAACCATCTTCTCTTTACCTTTTCCCTCAACTTTTGTTGAATTAGGTGCTAGAAGAGTGTCACCAACCAACTCTCTTTCTCTCTTTTGCTTTTTCTCTACCTTACCGGAGGATGATCCAACTTCAACTACTTTTACCGGGAGAGGAATATCACTTACATCAAACTTTCCTAACAAGTTCCTAAAGAAGCTTTCATAAGCTTGTTCACCATTTTCAAAAGTGTTGAAATGCTAAAAATTTTTCTTGCAAACCGACATATTTTCCTTCCATACCACATTGTCATTTTGAGGTAAGCAATTCAGGAAATACATCATAATGCATATAGCTAGGGTACCAAACTTGAAAGAGTTATATCCTTCATCAATTGCACATTCTCCATCAATTGATCCTTCAACAATCCACATAGATCAAAGTCTTCATTTTATATTATCATCTTGTGATTGATATGCACTGCGCCTGCCAAGGTTGATCCTTCTTTGTTTCTGAAGAAAATTTTATATGAAATTCCATGTACAATATACCTCGTTAATGGATATTTGATTCTTGAGTTACCAGAGCCCTATGATCTCCTATTATTCTGGTTAGGGCTTTGACTTCGACATTCCGAATCGACTTATTTTTTGGAACAACATCAACATTGCACAATCCTGTTAGATTTCTGATTGCATCCTTAGAGATTTGATAGGGTTTATCCAAAGTAAGGATATCACCATCCAATCTGTTCAAGATAAACCAAACTACCTCCGCATTGACGAAATGAGGAAATTCATTCCAAATGTCCAAGTTCTTATGTTTCACTCCTCCAAGCTTCTTCAATTCAATGGTAGACAAAAAATTTCTTACATCCTTGACCTTTTGACTACTATATTCATCTAGAGTTACCATTCCTTTGATTTACTTCATTTTCGTATCGAACAGGGTTCTACTAATCATTGAATAAGTATGAAATTGACAATCAATAGAAATACATAGAGAATTCGCCGCTAAATTGACTTTCACTCCTTCGAAATTCTGCTGAAAAAGTTCTCCAACTGTTCTCCTTCGACACACGATGACAAATGAGTGTTCCAAATGCCCTTTTATAACTTTGCACTCCTAACTTCCTTGTTGCATTAAATGCTTTTCCCTAGAAGTTTCAGTAACTCTGCATTTTCAGACAACAAGAGAAGAATCCATCTGCAAATTTTCAAGAAATGTTCACTAATACATTTGAGGATGAATAATAAACCTACTAACAACTTCCTATGATCCATACCAAATACACATAGGGGGACAAAATATTTTTATGAAAACTCCCCTAGGCCAACGGCCTGGAATCAATTGCTGGATGAATTACCGGAGGGAGCTTTCAGTACAACCTTATTGATTTCATCAGATCCACTGTTCTTTACCCAATGTCCAAATCTTCCATAGGTATAACATTTAATGTTCCTTATACTGACAAACATACTTCTGCATTCTAATGACTTATGACTAAACTTCTTGCATTTAAAACACTAACTAGAAAATGATGAAGTGCTAGATTTTATCTTACTTCTACACTGAGAAGCCATATGTCCAAATTTATTACAAACAAAGCAATATCTATTAAATTTCTGAGCATTGGGTTGCCTTACCAGATATCTTCTACCTTTGTTATTCTAAGTTTTCTTTTCAGGGTCCTTTTGTTTAGATCCAGAGCTCTCATCTTCACATAGCCAAGACCTCACTTATCATTTGCATCCTTTTGACCTTTAGTTATCTCATCAAGCCTAGTAGAACTGATCCCGAACTTCTCCTTAAACTCATTTGCATTGTCTCTCAAGCTCTTGTTCATTGTTTTTGGATTGTTGCAGTTCAATCTCCAACTAAATGAATCCACTATTAACTCTATTGCATTCTTCAAATTTTTCTTTCAAGGTATGGGCTAGATTCTCCTCATTCTTCTTTTTTCTTCAATCTCTTTAGTTAGCTTCATCGCCACAAATTCCATTTCCAGCTTTAGGGCAGCATTGTCCTTAGCAATATTTTCACATTGTTTTGTTATTTATTTTAGGGTTTGATTCAGATGAACATCTTCTGGACCTTTTCTTTCTTTTTGCTTCAACTGACCACATAGTTCCTTCCTCTTTTCCCTTGACTCATTTATTTTATCCTTCAATGATTGAATGAATTTTTTGGTAGCCACAAGATTTGCTTTTAGTTCCATGACCTCTGCTTTAGATAGATCAAGATCATCAAGTTCCACCATAAGCTATTGTTGAAGACCACCTACATCCATTGTAATCCAATATCCACCTCAAGCTGTTAAACTTAGAAGAGGAACCCACTCTGATACCAATTGTTGGACACTAGGAACACTGAGAGTGGGGGTGAATCAATGTTCCACAATATTTGAATTTCAACACCAATATTTAACCTTTAATAGCATTCACAACATATAAATAGAAGGAAACATGCAAAATCATTAAAGAGACAATGTGAACACCATAAAACCAAAATTTTTACATGGAAAACCTATTAGGAGAAAAACCACGGTGGAGATTAATCCATAAAGTATACTCTATTAAAAGTATGATCAAAAGGGAATCCACTTGCATTCAGGCACACTGCCTAGAGATCACTGCTCAAAATAGGGAAGGCTCACTGCCTTACAAAATATTTGAGATTACAACAAAATGTTGAACTGAGAATATAGCATCTACAAATGCCTGGATTCAGTTCTAGTGAGGCACATAAAACAGATTCTGGACCTTCATCCAATTCGCACTTCTGCTCTACTCTGCTCTACTTTTCTACACAAAAACCCTTCTACTACACAAACAAAATTCACTTCAACAGATCTTCTGATATTAGCTCATACAGTTGCTCTACAATTTTTTCTCACACACCTCACTTCTTAATCCACACAGCAAAAATGATTTACCAATTTCACATATATATCCACTAAAAATATTTTATTACTGTATGTTAGCTTCAAACAAAATATAATATTCTTACATAGGTCAAGTCAAATCACCAATTAGAATTAATGCGTACCCACACAAGTCGACTAGCCTATAGTAGGGACCCAAATGAAAATTCCCAAAATAAGAAATAGTTAAACAACTATTCCTCATACATCCACGACATGCTATACACAACAGGTCGACCATAATGAGAAAATAAAGAATAAGTCATTCTACCAAATCTCTATACCTATACACCGATCAATGCAACATTATAAAAATTACCAATCAGGTAACATACATGCTTGAAAAGCTTCCCTGGGGATCCACACAACAAAATAATGATCCAGTGAAGTATTCAGATCAACTTATCAACCGAATACTCTGTTCTTCATGCTTTCTTTTGGTAGAATACAATATTCTACTTTTCCTACTGGTATGAGCTACTTCTAAACTGCGGACCACACTACTAACTCCAGTTGCCATCAATGACAAAACTAGCAACCAAAAACAATCTCCCAAATCCATATGCCAACACTTCACACTCTCCTTTTCCTTCGAATGATTTGAACATTATTTTCATATCTCATACAAAATCACTTCTTCTAGAACACTTCAATTTGAATAAACAATTGCTCTTATATATCCGCAACATGAAATTACATCACTACAAGTTGGCCATAAAGAAATAATAAAATGAATACAAACTGTCGGCCCAAAACAATAGATAATTTTCAATGTGAATCAACCAAGGTTGGCCACAACATAGTGAAGACCCAAATCAACATTTCCAACACAAAAACACTTCAATTAACTTCTTCTCGAAGATCCACAACACGCTTGAACACCTTGTCAGCCAAGAACATAAAAAACATGAACACTTAAGAGGAAATATTGGATCATGAGCACAACGATCAACAAAAATGTGCAACACAGATAGATCATGATCTAGAAACATCCACAAGCATCATGAAACATTAGAGAAGCATCTGTAGCAACTGAACTAATTGGAATCACATAATCTTTATTTAGGAACACAAATTGAAGTAATAGAAAAACTGTCAAAATATAAATCTTCATAACTCCATTAAATCTTCACGTGGATCTCTAAAACTTGACATGGGTAAACTAGATATAATAAACAACAAACTATTTATTCCACAACCTCTGATCATCAATGTATAGAAATCACTGATAGATATAACATCACTTCACCACTGAGAACCTGCAACTCATTCCATTACAATTTTCTCAATATCCTCGACATATACAACTTCAAATACACTAATGATAATAGTGTTGACATCAATGACAACCACATATCAACAACACAACCAGAACATCCAACAGTCTCCCCCTTTGGCATTGATGGCAACACATGATGTGAAAAACACCATCAACAAAACTAACTCTTGACACTTACTCCCCCTTAGGTTCTGACTCATTTTCTCCTCAACTCTTTCACATGACTCTTCTCCCCAGAAGGCTCTTCTCCTCAAATAATCACCAGTTTTTCACATTACTCTTCTCCCCCTTTAACATCAATGACAAAGATCTCTAAGCTTTGAACCACATATCTGAATTTTTAAACCATCTGACTACTCCCCCTGAATAGCAGCCACCACAACATCAATCTGAGTTAAGATATGATTATGAAATGCATGGACTGATGCAATGCAATTCATCCTTAGTTATAATTAGGAGGGGTAATCACCCCAAACTTCCCTCTGAGATACTCAAAAGCATCCTTAGGCAATGAATTTGTAAAGATATCTACAATCTGCTCCTTAGTAGGCACATACTCCAATCTGACTTCCTTTTCACTTACCTTTTCTCTCAAAAAGTGAAACTTAATAGATATATGCTTGGTTTTTTAATGCAGCACCAGATTCTTAGAAATGTTAATGGCACTTGAATTATCACAAAATATAGCAATAGGCTCATCATATACAACTCTAATATCCTTCAACATCTGCTTCATCCATAATACTTGAGTACAATTGTTAACAACAACATTGTATTTGGCCTCTGTAGTAGATAAAGAAATGGAATTCTACTTTTTACTTAACCATGAAATCAACTTCTTACCTGAGAAAAATGATCCACCACTAGTGCTTTTCCTGTCATTTACATCTCCTAGCCAATTAGCATCAGTAAAGGCACTTGAAGTAAGATCATCATCTTTAGGATACCATAGGCCAAAGTCAACTGTCCCTTTCAAGTATCTAAAAATTCTCTTCACAATAGTTACATGAGATTGCTTAGAATCAACTTGAAATATTGCAACAATACATACAACATTCATGATATCAAGTCTATTTTGAGTTAAATACAACAATCCACCCATCATTGATTTGTATCTTGTTTGATTTTCCTTCAGAGAATCATCTTTTGTTGTCAACTTACATCCTGTCACCATGGGTGTACTAACTAGCTTTAAATCTTCCATACCAAACTTCTTCAACAATTCCTTCACATACTTGGTCTAAGATATAAAGATCCCTTGATCTAACTGAGTAATTTGCAATCCCAAAAATAATTTCATCTCTCCAATCATTTACATCTCAAACTCACTTCGCATCTCATTAGCAAACTTCATGCACAAAATATCATCTCCTCCAAAATTGATATCATCAACAAAAGCTTCCACGATCAAATCTTTATCATCATTCTTGAAATACAAACTACTACTAGTAGTATCTTGGTTAAATCCAAGCTTCAACAAATATTTATCCAATCTGGCATACCAAGCTCTAGGGGCTTGCTTAAGTCCATACAGTGCTTTCTTCAACCAACATACCATATCTCCCTTATCAGTCAACTGAAATCCATCAAGTTTCTCAATATACACCTCTTCTTCCAATTCACCATTTAGAAAAGAAAACTTGACATCCATCTGATAAACCTTGTAGTCTTTGTAAACAACATAAGCAAGAAATAGTTTCACATCTTCAATTCTAGCAACAGGGGCAAAAGTCTCTTCAAAGTCAATTCCTTCCATTTGAGAATATCCCTTGCAAACTAGTCTTTCTTTGTTTCTAATCACTTCACCTTACTCATTCAATTTGTTTCTAAAGACCCATTTAGTTCCAACTAAATTTTTATCCTTAGGTCTATGAACAAGAATCCATGTATCATTTTTCTCAATTTGTTGTAGCTCTTCTTTCATTGCTTCAACCCAATGTTCATCTTTGCATGCTTCATTCACACTAGTATGCTCAGTCTTTGAAATCAAGCAATATTCTTCTGCAATTTTTCTCCTAGTCTAGACACCTTTATTCTTATCACCAATAATTTGATCTTCTAAATGATTCAATCTTACATACCTTGGAGTCTTAGAATGTTCTTGAATTTTAGGCTCTTCAGATCTCTCTTCTATTCTTTCACTAGTTTATTCTTCCTCTTGATCTTCTTGATTCACCAGAATGATTTACACTTGATTTGAAGTCTGACCTTTATTTCTAATGTCATTCTAATCATCAAAATTATATCCATAGGTTCTGGATGGTCTAGCAATGTCTTCATCAACCTTAACATTTGCACTTTCAACCATTTTATTCAATCTCTTATTGTAAAAAATGGTAGTCCTTGATTATAGTAGAATAACCCAAAAAAGATTCCTTCATCACTCATAGCATCAAAATTTCCTATATCTTCATCTCTTCTGATATAGCATCTATTTGCAAAGATTTTGAAATATCTAATAGTAGGCTTATGACTAGTCCATAGCTCAAAAGGGGTTTTACCAGTATCGCCTTTGATTTGTACCCAATTGAGAATATACACAACAATACTCACAACTTCTCTCCAGTATATATGAGGAACATTTCCTTCCAGCATCATAGTTCTAGCAACATCTTGAACTATTATGTTCTTTCTTTCCACAACTCCATTTTGCTGAGGGATCTGCGGTGCATATAATTGTCTCTTTATTCCATGTTCTTCACAAAAAGAATTAAATTCACTAGAAGTGAATTCACTGCCTCTATCTAATCTCCAAAATTTAATCTTCATTCCAATCTCTGTCTCAACCATAGCCTTAAAGATCTTGAACTTTTCCAGAGCTTCAGATTTCTCCCTTAAGAAGGTAGCCCGCATCATTCTTGAGTAATTATCAATGAGTAACATGAAATACCTATAATCTTGTAAACTTCTTATTCTAGAGGGACCACACAAATCCGTATGCACAAGCTCCAACAATTCATTTGAACAATGTTGTCTGCTTTGAAATGAAATTCTAGTTTGTTTTCCCAACTGACATTCCTTGCAAATGACATTAGTAGGTTTTACCAACTTAGGTATATCTCTAACACCTTAGTAGAACTTATCTTGAAAATGTTATCAAAGTTAACGTGACACATTCTCCTATGCCACAACCAAATTTCATCAACTTGAGCAATCAAACAACTTTTACTAGCAACATTCAGATGAAAGATATTACCTCTTGTTTTTGTACCTGATACAATCACATTTCCAGAACATCCCAATATTCTGCACTTTCCATCCTTGAACTGAAGATTGTAACCCTTATCAACCATCTATCTGAAACTTAAAAGATTATGCTTCAGACCTTCCACATACAGGACATCATCAGTATTATTCTTATCATCAAGAGAAATGCATCCTCTTCCACAGATCACACTAGTTGTATTATCACAAAATCTCACAACACCACCATCATACTTTTCCAAGCTTATAAAATTACTTTTGTCTCCAGTCATATGATGTGAACATCCACTATCAATTACCCATTCATCTTTTTCTTCAACTCGAGTAGCTAGGGCTTTCTCCACATTTGTACAACTAGCAGATTCAATAGACATAGGATTATTTTATTTGATAGCAATAAACACCCATTCGTCTTCACCTTTATCAGATTCATCATTTGTCACACCTTCATTAGTGCATAGTAACACTTCTTTTGAAATTTATGCTTGTTATGTCTTGGTTTAGAATCTCTTTCTGGACACCTTGATGCAAAATGACCTATCTTATTGCAAGAAAAACATTTAAGAGGAAATTTTCCTTCATACTTACCTTTTCCTCTTGGTACTCTCTTGACAATAAGTGCTTCCAGCTCTTCCAACTCTCTTTCTTTTTCTTCAATTTGTCTAATTTCATCCTCATACTTCAATGCATTTCTAGATGAACTCCCACCCAGATGATATCTCTATCTATCTCTTCTGGAAGTAGTATCCTTAAATACAGATTCAACCTTAGGAAGGGCATCACCAAATTTGCTCAACTCAAAAGCAGTCAACTTATCAACCAACATATCTCTACTTACATTTGTTACAGTCTGGAGTTCTTCAATAGCTATAGTTTTGACTTTATAAATAATAGGCAAGGATCTAAGCACTTTAGCAACAATCTCTGATTCTTCCAACTTTCCATTTACACATCTGATACCACAGATAAGTTCATTCACTCTTTTTATGAAAGTAGTAACATTTTCATCATCACCCATTCTCAACATTTCATATTTTCCCTTTCAGACTTTAGAACTTAGCAATCTTCACATTAGCATCACCTTCATACAAAGTTTCCAACTTTTTCCAGATCTCATGAGTAGTCTTCAGATCCATAACGTTAGTCATTTCAGTATCATTCAAAGCACTCAACAATGCTTCCTTAGCCCTAATATTATACTCAGCATCCCTGATCTCAGTAGAAATAGTAGGACCATTCGGTGGTATAACATACATATTACTTGTAATGCTCCAGTAGGGTTCACCAATGCATCTCAGATGGCACTCCATTTGAGTCTTCCACAAAGAATAATTTGTTCCATCAAATCTCAAGCTATCCTTCTTGTATGTCACCATCCCAGATCACCTCAAGTTGTTAAACTTCTTCCAAAGAACTAAGCTTTGATACCAATTGTTGGCAACACAAGGGTAGACAATTAAGAGGGGGCTGAATCAATTGTCACCGAATTTCAAACTTATTAAACTTATTAATCCCTATTCTCAGATCTGATCAATATCAATGAAAGCATGAATCAACAACACATCAGAAACACACATAACACCAAGATTTTTTTATGTGGAAACCCTGTTAGGGGAAAACCATAATGGAGGTTAGTCCACAAGATTATACCCTATTAAAAGTATAAGAAGAATAAATGGGGAATGCACATGCATTCAGGAACACTACCTAGAGCTCACTGCTCAATTACAAAGGAAGACACACTGTCTTACAGAGAGATTCAGATTACAACCATCCAAATTTTGAACTGAGAAAATAACATCTGCTAATGCCTAATTACAGTTCCGGTTAAGCACATGAACACTTCTTCACTCTTCTTCACACTCTCCTCTGCCTTCGAATGACTTGAACATTATTCGTACATCTCATACACAAGAACTTCTTCTAGCACACTTTAATTCAAATAAACAATCGCTCTTATATATCTGCAACATGAAATTACATCGCTACAAGTTGGCCACAAAGAAATAATAAAATGAATGCAAAATGTCAACCCAAAACAATAAATAATTTTCAATGTGAATCAACCAAGGTCGGCCACAACATAGTGAAGACGCAAATCAACATTTCCAACAGAAAAACACTTTAATTAATTTCTCCTCGAAGATCCACAACACGTTTCAACACCTTGTCGGCCAAGAACATGAAAAACATGAACACTCAAGAGAAAATCTTGAATTGCGAGCACAACGATCAATGCAAATGTGTAACATAGATAGAGCACGATCTAGAAAAATCCACAAGAATCATGAAACATTAGAGAAGCATCCACAACAATTAAACTAACTGGAATCACATAATCTTTATTCAGGAACAAAAACTGAAGTAACAAAAAAATATCAAAATACAAATCTTCATAACTCAATTAAATCTTCATGTGGATCTCTGAAACTTGACGTGGATAAACTAGATATACTCAACAACAAACCCTTTAGTCCACAAACTCTGATCATCAACATATAGAACTCACCAATAGATAGAACATCACTTCACCACTAACAACCTGCAACTCATTCCATTACAATTTTCTCAATATCCTTGACATATACAACTTCAAATGCCCTAATGCTAATAGTGTTGACATCAATGAAAACCACATATCAGCAACACAACCACAATATCCAACACTTGGCTACAGACATACAAAGTAAAGATGCTAGAGAATTTGACTATGTTGGGTATTTAGCCAATGCTATGAACCATGGGATGGAAAGGATCAAAAGCTATAGTGATAGTATCAATTTTAAACATTACTCCTTGTTGATACATTTTCTTCTACATGAAGGACACACTAGAAGGTTCTAGGGAGAAGAGTTAAGGATAAGGGATTTTGATCAAAATGGGAATTATAAACCTATACAATTATGGACCTCGATATGGGATAATAGATATGGTAGATCACATTATCTGTACTTTGAAGAATATTTTGTGAAACCATTGTTGAAATTGTTGGGACATCCATGTAATTATAACTTGTCCCCTGAAATACATAAATTCATGAGACCAAAGGAAAAGGATGCCAAGAAAAAGGTATTTAAATCATAATAGGGGGATTGGTATGCATTTCCTGATTGTACTGTGATCAAATTTTATGGGTTTGAAGGAGCCCCACATTTATTGCCACGGATAGTTCTAGACAGAATAACCTATTTAGAAATTGTCAGGCAGTTGGCTAAATTTGATATAAAACACCTTAAGAGATACATAATAAGCAATCTCTCATGCCCAACACTTTATGTTTTGGAGATTTTACAATAGTCACCAATAAGGGGTATGAAGAAATTGATAGCAAGTTGGCACAATACAATCTACCATTGGGCAATGAAAGAAAGAATTTTGATACATAGAACTTTATTCATAAAGAAAAGTTGTCACAAGGGATATCAGGATATGAACATCACTTTTCTGTTGATGATGTAATAAGGAATTATGATGAAGCTTCAACAAAAGACAGGATGACTAAATATAACAAAGTTATGTTGGTTGAGACATGGAAGAGAGGGAATATCCCATCCTACTCGGGGGAATTTGATGAAGTACAAGATCCTCTAGAAATAATTTAGCAGCTCATCACTCATGTGGATGAAATAATAAAAGATGTGCCCCCAGTTGTCTTTGAAGCACCTCATACAACTCATTCAAGAATGCGGGCTGAGGACATAGAGCCTCTTGATTACATACCCTCACAACCCACTCTTATGGCAAGTTTCTCTATAGATACAACCATGAGCAAAGAGGATGAAGAAGTGATGAGGAAGATGATGAGATTAAATAGATAAGTGCCCCTGTAGTTACACAATATCATCCACGTGAAGAACATAACATCATCAAATTTGAAGGTTCAGATGAACTCTCTGATGTGAGGATTAAGGCTAGGAAAGAATTTATTTCTGATAATGACTTTTGTTAAGACTTTTGAATTTAAATAATTTGTTTATGAGCATAAAGGCAGGATGTTGAGACAAAACATGAAAGATATCACTCCCGAGCAGGAGGCAACCGCCTTGGGATAATTAAGGGAAGAAATAGACAAAGAATTAGAATCTATCACCCCTGAAAGGGGAAGGGAATTACTTCAAGAAGCTAGGGTAATACTCCTACCAGGGTGGGATATCAGTGCTGCAATAGTATTTGATAGTTTTAGGAGAAGAGGAGACAAATCAATGCACTTAATAGAGGAAGCTAGTGATAAAATGTACTCAAGATCGGGGTACAACCCGGATGAAGCCACCCTGCTAATTTGGTCATTGTATCCTCAAGATAAGAGACCCACTATCATTAATAACCCAAAATAAGTGTTTGGACATCTTTTGGTCTAGAGAGTAGGGGACACGAACCCCATTGAAATGATAGAAATGAACATAAATGTGGAAAAGTTTACTAAGGAACAAATTGAAAATTTGATAAAAGAAAATGATAAATTGAAGGAGGTGGCTAGTTACAAAGATAAAACATCCTCCTCTTCCACACCAAAATTATGTTCCCCATGGATAGAAAGTGACAAGAGAATATTGGATGTATTAGTAGATGTGTCTTATTGGAAAAACTATCATCAGAAGTCCCAGAAGAAATGCAAGGAGCTGGAAACAGAAATAAAAACCACTAAGTATTATGTGTGTCTGAGATAATCAAAGAGAGATTCAATAGGATGATAGATCGTGCTAATGAATATTGGAAATTGTTTCAACAAATACACTCAAAACTCATGGAGAATGAAATATTGCAAGATCAGATGATTGACAAAAGGAAGGAGCTCCTAAATGAGAAATCCATGAAAGGTTAGACATTGCAGGCATACAATAAGCTAGTGGAATCACACAATAAGTACCACAATAGGCTCAAAGAGGATCTTGGCTATTTTTATTTTCCCCCTACACTCCATGACAACCTTGGCAATCCTAGGGAGCAAGATGATTGAAAGGATGAGATTTCCATGTTTCTACCTAATGCATTGCAAGAAATAAAAGACGAAGAGATGGTGTTACAAAATACACATAAACAACTTGAAAAGATGATGTATATGGATTTTGATATGAAGGATGAAATTTCCAATGTAGAGATTTATGTTGAGGAGGAATACACTTGCCATCTTTCCACTATCAACTTGTTTATCAATCAAACCACAGACACATCAAATACAAAAATAAAACCATCAGGACATGAAAACCAACCTACATCGTAGGGGGGTGTACTTTGTAGGTGATTCATTATCATGCAGTAGGAGCCTTGAACAGATCTTAGGTGGTCACGGGTGTCCACTGGGAGATTAATGGATTGATTCATTCACTACTGAAGTACTATGTTTTTATTTATGTTAATTAGAATTTAGTTATCAAGCATCATACCTTTTTGTAATGGGTCTATATCTTGTTTCCTCCCGTATATAAAGGGGGACCAAGACCCAATTGAACATTATCAATTCATTTTTACATTTCTGTTATAGTAGACATAGTAAGAAGATAGATTGCACAATTTTCCTATTTACATCATATTGAGAGACTTTTGTTATAATATTTATATTTTGAAGTAATAATGGAGCAGACTACTTATAAACTATAATCCATATTCAATGTTCAATTACTTATAAACCTTTATACACTCCTTCTTGCCTAACATAATGACTCTTGCTGCCTTGCTTTGATTTTAGCTCTCAAGGATTTATTGTAATTTTCTTGCACCAATTAATTGTGACAAATGTGATCAAGTACTAGCTCTCATGAGAGAAGGTAATGTTGATTTCATACCACTCCATTTTGGTGTTGACTTTGAGTAATGGTTACTTTGAAGTGCAACCTTCCTTGATTGATAGGCATAAAAAGTGATGTTGGCCTTATGTAAAGATGTTAGAATCTTTGGTGGTGTATGGAAAGAAAGGTTTTGGATTAAATGTAGAGATGAATGAGTTCCATTCCTCAACTATAGTTCTAATGATGATGTCTGATGGAGCTTCCCAAAATTTGTAATTTCTGAGAATCCCATGGACTATGTCTACATCCTTACACCCTTATCCCCATGTTTGAATAGGGTTTTTCCTTTGAAAGCCCTTTGTTCTTCTAATGTCATGTTGACTTGCTATACCGATTTTTGGTTCTTTAAGTCATTACTTGAGCCATCTTGTTTGTTCAGCCACTGGCCCCTTTGGTTTAGAGCATCAGTCACCCAGTTTGTCATCGACTTTAATTGTTTCCTAAAGTTGGGTCTTAATTTTTTCCCAAATGACTTAAGATTAAGTCATATATTTGCGAGGGTCAAATCATCATCAACCTAACAATGGCTCCTTATTTAATGCTAACCTTGTCGTGTATGCAGGTCTAGTGATTTGAGACTGTGGGAAATGATCCTGGACATACCCTGCTAGCTCACAGACATTAAATGCAAGTTGGTTATGCAGTGTGAGGACAACAAGATGAGGACGCGTGTCCTGATATAGACATGGGGCCCATTCTTCACTACCTGGCTCACTGCCCATGGTTTTGAACTGACGAAAAAGATCAAGTGTTGGGGACAATATTTTTCATTCCCCGTTGGCTCGTAGGGAAAAAGTGAATGCTCATTAAAGGTTGTGAGATCAACGAGATCCCAACACATGGATTAATCCACCAAGTTTGTGAGATGGATGAAACCTATCGACGGATGAGTCGCCATCTGATGTGGATTAATGCCATTGGCCAGAGACAAATGAATGAAGCACTACTGGAATTCAAACCTAGTCAGCCCAAAGTGATTCGTTTGATCTACCATCTCATTAAGGGATCAACAACTGACATTCAAAATTGATAAACAGGCACGTGATAGCCATTTAATTCTACAACCAGTGGGTATTAATGATCTAATCTTTGCAAGTGCAATCAAATTGATCTCCATGTGTGTGGAGACTTAATTGCTGGTAATCATGAAGTATGATATGTAGATTTCCATGCACTTGGGAATTAAACGGTGACAATACGCATGCCAACAAATTGCCTAGTTTGTGTGTGTGTTTTCATTGAGCATTGATGATTTCTACCATCACATTATTCAATAAATACAGGTTGAGAGCTACTATTTTCACCACCACAATTAGCCTTCAAGTCTTCTAAGTTAGTGCAGGAAGCCGAGATTATGAATGAAAATTCTTCAAGCTATAGGATGAATAAGTCTGGTGCTTCATTTGTTCCAGTACAGAAGTCTCCTTGACTTAATTTGCAGAGGTCTCATGCCAAAGACCCAGAGCATACATGGGGAACACATAAGGATATCCATGGCGAGGAGTCTGCACCTATTGTTACCTAGTGTAGTCATCGTCTAAAGGGGCAAGCTGCTAGCTCACAAGTAATGGGAGAAAAAGAGAAGGAATCTGTTGGGCCCTCCAGCAGAATTCAGAGGAAAACTCGATATGGTCATGGTTCTTTCATATGACATAACTCACCCATTGATATCATGGACAACTCATCTGAAACTAAAACAAAGACGAAATTTGGTTATCGCCAGTACCTCGCAACTCTGGGCCGAGTTCCATCCCCTGGAGTAGAGGTATTTTCTATCCTGCCTTTAGCTATCAAGATTCCTAGCAGGCAAGATGGTGTTGTGCTAAAATGAGACAAGGACAAAGAGGGGGTTGAGATTTCTTCTCCACCTCTCATGACAACACGAAGTGGGCATGTGTACCATGGGTTGTGTGCTGGTGGTAATAAGTCTTCTAGTTGCTGAAAAGGTGGTGTGTGAAGTGAAAATTCTGTGATGCTTGATAATTCTTGTGGCAATTTCCTTTTCTCTACATGCATGGCTAGTATTTTTGAGGTGCTTGATGCTGACTATGCACTCTCATGGAAATATGAACATCAGATTTTCTACTTACTTGGTGGTCAAGGGAAATTTTGGCGGCACTTTACTTTTCCCTCGTGGTGGTTGTTGTAAATGTGGTTTCCCCATTTCAATGTGTTACTATAGAATCAACATGTGGGGAATTTTGAAATGCAAATGAAATTTGAAGTGAAATGAAATTTTGTAATGTGGTATGCATTTCGACCCAAAAGCTTGTCTACTCCCTTATTCTATAAAAGGAAATTCAGGGCTTGTTTGCAAGGGGTTCTAATCTTTTGAATTCTTAGGTCTAATATACGGAAAGGGTAGAAAATAGAAGAATACTAGTAAATAGAATAGTATAATTTTCTTGGTCTTTGAACTGTGCATATGTAAATCTTAAATGGTTTTATAGAAATTATTCTTATCGAAGCAAATTTCATGCATAATTCATATAATCTTCTTTGTAAATCATCTCGCAAGTTTTGAATGCAATATCAAGTATATTTTGTTCATCTTCAAATGTTTCATTTGAATGCATGCCTTTATTTCTGCTTTGGTTCAATGAATCAATTAAATGCTTAGATGAGGTCATGAATTTGTGAGGATTTATTCAGAATTTGGTAAGAAGTGATGAATTATGTATATAGAGTTTTCCTAATGCAAGGCTTTATGAGAATGGTCTATAATTATCATATTTAAAGAATTTCTATATAACTAGTTTTAAGATGCATTACTCCATTGCCCAATTGATGAAGACACTAGTCTATTTGTCATTTAAATGATGATAATAATATATCAGACTGTGGGTTCTAGGTTAGAATACAAATTTCTTAAAATTCATTTACTATGAGGCATGTACATGAGATATTTCCTTGTTCCTAGTAAATTGATAATTATTTGCTTGAAGATTAGCCAAAATTTGAGTGAATTATGCTATTTACCCCTCATTGGAACTGATCTATGATTTTCTATGTCATTCATTCAGATAGTCAAACAAAATGTTAGAAGGAACACCCTCCTAGGTCCCACAGAGCCTAAAGTGCATAAGATTTTAGTATTCAACTAAATCTTGTCAATTGGCCATTCATTTTAAGGGTCTTGAATATAGGAGTTGGCTAATCTTTAGAGATTCATTAGGTGTACTAGGAAAAACACCAACAATGTCTTCTTTATTGCCCATGAAAAAGTTGGCAAGGAAGTTTGCTTCCTTATTTTCCTCTCTATATGTATGTTGGATAGTTGAGATGAGGAAATAATTCCACCATTGTCTCATTTGAATATTGTTTGGCTTTTATGTAAATTTTCCTTTCACTCCTATATTCTTTCATATTCTCATCTTCTTGATTTCACTCTTGTTTCCAAAAGAACAACCCATTCAAACTCTTCTTGAACATTTGTTTCAATAACTTCAATAAAGGCAACAAAAGAATTTCTTCATCAACTAGCATGGAAGGTTGCAAAGCCATGAACTGAGTGATAGTAAGTAAAGTCATGAACTAAAGAGAGTCACGAGTTAGAAGAACAAT
Organism: Sequoia sempervirens; assembly: GCA_007258455.2. Classification (NCBI taxonomy): domain Eukaryota; kingdom Viridiplantae; phylum Streptophyta; class Pinopsida; order Cupressales; family Cupressaceae; genus Sequoia; species Sequoia sempervirens. The sequence goes on from VDFB02289481.1 coordinate 91,945, forward strand.
GAAAAGACAGAGTAGATCATTCATTGATCGCATAGCTATTTTTTCATAAAACTCACAATCACAACATTTAGGACAGTCATAATGGATTTCAATAAAACAAAAGGCAAAATTTCATAGATTCACTATTCTATATATGATCGTAATACTTTTCCTGGAGGTCACAAGAGTAATTTTATAAAGGAATGTTGTGGAAAACATTTATAACATTTGCATACATATTTAGAATACAATATAAAGATGATATAGTTGAGAATCAAAATATTGAGGGATAGCCTCTTACCTGATTTGAATCCATGGAATTATGGTCATTCCATGTAGAAACTATAGGCTTAATAGAGGCATCCAACTGTGAAACTTTCTCAGTGAGATCGTGTAAACAACTCATTATATGTTGCTACTCTTCATTTGAGTTGACATGATTTGGAGAGGCTCTTACTAGGTGTTCAACAGATGGATGTGAAATCTTTGTTGACGAACTAGATTTCCACTTCATACTATTATTAGATTTAGTACGATCTAGTGTTGTCATATAATTGACAATATCTTCTATACCTGATTATCTATTATTATTTTCCACCTAAAATACAATGTCAATTTCAACATATAGTCAGTTCAATAAAAAATTGAAATAAATAACACACTGTAAATTGAGCCAAAAATACATACACTTACTCCAAATTTTTCCATTTTGGCCTGCAACCTGCCTTGGCCAAATGTATATTCAGCCCTAATATTATCTCTTGCTCTCTTGCCTCTGTTACTCTATGTCAAATATTCTTCGGAACACATACTTTATTTCAATGCCACCCACTATTTGGGAGATAGAGTGGAGTCTAACATCTCTTTTCCCTTCATGATTGTTTTTCTACAATTGTATCTAAATTTGTTCATCAGAAGTCGCATCTTGTGCTTGTAATATTTTCTAGAGATTTGTCTACCAATAGTGTCAAAGGATTTTCCATTTTTTGTATAACATATTCCACACTTCGTGGATCTTGCTCTGCAAAATTTAATTTGAAAATATCCAAATGGGCCCTACATCTTACGCCCAACTCAGAGGCCCACCTTGCAACATTTTTCCAAATGGGTTCACCTTCTCTTGATACCCCAACCAAGAATGGCTTCTTCCCTTGTAATATTCTTTCTTTTGCATTCCTCTCTATAGATCTGTATAAATCTTGACTCAATATTTGTCTTTTAACAAAATAAGGCACATCTTCAGTTGAACCACTACTAATATTTCTAGCTGATCCACTAATTCCATCAAAAGTAGTAGATGTAATAGGTGCACTCTGAGGCACATTGGATGCAAGCGAAATCCCTTCATGACTTTCATTAGCTGGAACATCATGCTCCTTGGCCACATCAGGTGTGGTATGAGTAGGTCAGTACTGGTCTCCATAGATTTCACTTCATCACAACTATTTTTTTACCAACTACATTTGTTGAATCACAAAAGCATTGGCTTCCATGAGCTGGAAACACTATATCTTTACTTTGTTTTTATTCTTTCTCTGCATTTTCTCTGCACTCTTTTTCTTGCCTGGAAAACAAAAAAAAATACCATATCATGTCTTATATACATAAATATCTTGCCTACAAAATTTCATTAAAACGTATTAAACAAATAATATACTACTTAGTGGATTTACAACTTGCCTATTTGTGAAACCAAGACGCGATAAATAATCATTATTCTTGGCCACACATTCTTCACGAAAGCACTCATAATCTGTCACTAGAATTTCAAAATTATGATCACTATCATCTAATTTGTGCCTTAAATTCTTTTTCCTCATTTCCATATGTCCAAAAAAATAATAATGTATAAATTAGAAACTTGATACAGAGATAATTAACCGTAATAGAAATTGTATAAATACAAGTTTATGAGGTCTTAGTTTTAATGATCAGTCATTAAAACACGTAGGAAGTCTAAAGCACTAAAAACAACAACAGTCATTAGATGTTGTGGGTATTTCAATCAATGGATATTAAATAATGGTACCCTACAAAAATGCTAGTTGCATAAAAAACTTAGCAATGTATTTGAATCAATCCATCAAATCTTTAGCAATAATGTTTTCATTCATAGTTCAATAAAAAAAATTGTATTACCAAATTTTAACTGGACATGAACTTGTAGCATGGAAGCAATTTTATACAACTAAACCAATGCTTTGCTTAGGTGATAGCACCATCACTAAGAAATATCTATGGTATTTGGTGATTCTTACTCTTGTTGTTCTATTACATAATAATTTGTTCATAACATCCACATACATTCATGAAGGGGTAAATTTCATGAAAAAGAATAGATATGTTGGAGTGGACAATGAAGTTACAAGCAAGGAATTCTATGATTTGATGAATAAAAAAAATTTTTAAAAAGAGGTAATGTTACATGAAACCTATGAACCATAGAAGAATGAATGTGTTCCTTCAGTATTTCCTTTGAGAATTTTGAACAACCCTTACCTCTACATCACATACTTAATGATTGAAGGTTTTTTTGTAATACAAATGCATCAGAACAATACAAGCATTATAACAATCATAACAGTGAGTCAAAGTACAATGGTCAAGGAATGTTATAACATCTTGTCATGACAGTGGAAGCAATGATCTAGAGGAGCTGTCAAAAAAAGATCATTATCAAAGTAAATCAATGATGGTATACATATGCATATTGCATTCATATTCATATTCATATTCATATTCATATTGTATCCTTGTTTATATATGAAAATATATTCATATTGCATTCATATATGAAGACATATTCATATTGCATTCATATATGAAAACATATTCATATTGCATTCATATAGCAACTTTGTTCAACATTAAAGCTTTGAAACAGGTATTAGTCTGAAGGTCCATGTCCTTAAAACATAAAACAGTCTTAAAACAACATAAAAGTTTTAAATAAAAGGCCATACAATGGGGCTCATCAATAATCATCTGCATTGCTAGCAAGATCAGAATCCTGATCACTCATGTCTACATAGATACTTGATTTTCTTCCTCATCCTCATTTTTGACATGCAATACATTCTCTTTCCATTTTTTTCTTTGGTAATCAAAATCTCTTCTTCAAACAGTCCCTCGTTATCTTCATCCACTTCTTTGAATGTTTCTTGTAAATTAACATATTTCCCATCAAGCATTACATCAACAACTTCCATGAATTTTTTGTTTCAAATGAGACTCTGTTTGAATAACATATGAACAACCTGTTCTTACATCATCAATTAGAATGGTTAATTTTAAGAGGGGAAACATAAGATCTGTCTCTGATAAAAATTGTCGTGTATTTGCACGTACAAATCCATACTCATCAAATTGTACTGTGGATGGTCAGATCCACCTACATTTTAATAATATAGGACTATTCTTACCAAAATCCACTTGAATAATTTCTTGGATGAATCCAACATAAAATTTCTTCTCAATTTCATGAAGAAATTCACCACTAACAACACAATCACAATTTGTGTTTCCTTTGTCTTTTTGTTCCACTCTTAAATGACTACCATAGGCCCATATTCCACTAAAATGAATAGCCCATAAATGTGGAGGTTGTGAAAGCTCACTTTCCTCTATTGTTATATCTTGACCTTATTTTGCATCATTGATTGCATTAGCAATCCATTCTTCAAATTTTGGAAAAGAATCACCTCTAATCAAATCATGATGTCTGTGCTTTTGAGGTTGATGTTGCATCCAAGTTTGATTATCTTTTCATATTTTCTACATAGAATAATGACGTACAAATAGTAAGATTAATAATATAAATGTATAAATGCAATTGAGTAAATAAATTATTGTGTAATATTTTTTTACCTACACCACTTATCAAACGAAGATGTGTTTTGAAGAATAAAGGAATGTATTACACTTCTTTCTTGATATGATCACTGGAAGTGGCATCCATTGCCTTCTAATACTTCACCTGCAACTCTCTCATCTTTGTCATCATCCCATACATGTCAATTGAAATTTTTAAAATACTTCATATATTCTATGCAAAATCCCATGCCCTCTTGCATTGAATATCCCTCATACATGTTGCCTTCTGGTTTTTCCCTAGTATGGACAATTTTTTTCAAAATCTTCATATATCGTTCTATAGGATACATCCATCTCATTCTTACTAGGCCACAATCCTCTAGTTCATATTCTAGATGTATCAAAAGATGCATAGAAATGTTAAAGATTGCTGGTGGAAATTCTCGTTCTAGTAGACAAAGGACTTCAACAACCTCCTCCCTCAAACTATCAAAGTTCAAAGGATCTAATACATGTAAACTCATTCTCTTTAATATTAGGCCCAACCTTATAATTTCTAATCTTGGCCCCTTTTCCAAACTTGATATATTTACCACAATAGGTAAAATATTCTTGATTATGACATGATAGTCATGGGTCTAGAGGCCTCTTAAGCTATTAATGTTAGTTTATCTTTTGATGCTACTACTTACATATCCAGTGGGAAAATGAGTCTAAGACATCAACTGTAAGAATTGTGCATGTTGTTCCTTTGTCTAAACATAAGGAACACTAGGTTTTATATATTTTTCATTATCATATTTTTCAACCCAAAGATTTTGACAAATCTTTATTTCTCAAAAGTCTTCATGTGATGAAATAGTATCAAAAGCACCAACTAGAGTTTCTATGATAGCATAAACTATATTTTTCTCAGTATGCATAAAGTCAACAATATGCCTAATGGCTATATCCTTAAAGTATGACAACTTATAAATATGCACAACCATTTTACACTACTTTCATTACATGGATCATATCTACTTCTAGCAATCCCATCATTTTCAATAAATGACATTCTTTTTTGTCCATTCTCAACAATGTAATCACCTGTTATTAGCAATGACGCTTCACGGTTCTCTTCTTGACCATTGAAACGTGTTTTTTGTCGATGATATGGATGATCCATTTTAAGGTAAGCACGATCTCCAAAATAGATACATTTACACAAAATTCTTGAGTGCCTCACAAGATCCTTAAAGTTGCAAGAAGGACATTGATGGTATCCATGAATAGAGAGACTAGACAATGTGCCATATGTAGGAAGATCATGAATCATAAACAATAAGGAAGCTCTTAAAGTGAATTTGATTGGATGGCCATCCCTTAAAGATTGAATTGCTTCAATTCCTTTCCACAATTCCATTAGCTCATCATATAATGGCTCTAGATAAGCATCTATTGTATCTGAAGTCACACTTTTCTTTCCTGGTATAATCAATGATAACATTAAGAAAAATGGTTTAGTTGTTAACCATGGAGGCAAGTTATAATTTATTAGGAACACTGGCCAAGTTGACCATTTAGTACTTTGATCTGAGAATGGTTTCACCCCATCTAGAGCCAAACCCAACGTTATATTATGAGGATCTTGAGAAAAATTAAGCCATCTGTTATCAAATTACATCCATGTTTTAGAATTAGGCACATGTCATTGTTTTCCATCAATGCTCTTATTTTGGGCATGCCACTGCATAAGTTCAACAATGTCTCTTCACCTATACATTCAGAGTAATTGTGGGATTATCATAAAGTGGCGAAGAACCTTTCTAGGAACCACATTTGATTTCAACCCTTGTTTATACCTTGCTTCATGACATTTTAGAGATTCACTCTCATTTGCAAGATTTTTATGAAATAATACACAACCATTCACACATGTGTGGATGTTTCCATACCCCAAGCCGAGCTTACTGATTTTCTTTTTACATTGACTTCATTTTGTTGGCAATTTGGATTCAGCTGGTAATAATGAACTTAATAATGCTAATAACTGATCTACACTCTCATTTGTCCAACTATGCACCACTTGCAAGTTAAGAACTTGAAGGATTATTGTCAAATGACTTAGCTTGCAATTAGCATACACAGGATTTAAAGCATACTCCATTGACTTGACCCAATCATCATTTAGACCCTCATTCAACATTCTATCAACTTCAAACCCTTCATCAAAAAATTATGCCTCTTCATCTATGTTTGGTACCATTTCATCTATGTTTGTTGCGTCTTCATCTCCACAGTCTACAATTCTACCATATCTTTATAATAATTGTAATCCCAATGGCTTATAGCACTATGCCTATATCTTATCATATTTCAATAAATCATATTTCTTTTTTTCACATTTCCACCAAGACAATTTTTACATGGACATGGATATTTGTCAATGTCCCTCTCATCAGCTACTCTCTCATCATATGCATGATATTGATATGTAGTCAACCTTCGACACTGATCCATCTGTAATATTGTGCATTCTAGTATTAATTTAGTTTCTGATTTAAAGAAAAAAACATAAATCTGAAAATAGAGATGCCAAAACATTGTTTAAAGTAGTCAATTTTAGTACAAACCATAACAAAAAGAAGAGGATATAATGAGTTATTGTTCTGAGATATATCTTACATTCATTTGAAGTTTACCTACTGAGAATGGAATATGCATGTGTTTCCTATCAGCTTACTTTTTACAATGAGGGTTTCAAATTACCTTTGAATTCGCTATAGAGGGCCTTGTTGACTACAAATTCATTGCAACAAACTCCAAATTCCTTGCCCGCCTTTACAAAAGTCTCCAAGTCCTATCCAAACAAGCTTTATCTCCCATGCAAGTGCTTTAATACCTGTCCATGAGAATAAAAAATGTCAACAACAATCCAATTTCATTCCCATGCCAACAATTATATATTTTACAAGTTGTCCAACTTATAAATATAGACAAGTTATGTAAACCACTAGATAAATAGCATTTAAAGGTTTGTCGTCTCTGACTTATAATCTATTTTTGAGTTCAACTAATACAACTATTTTTTGTTTGTTTGTTTTCATGGTTTTTACTCATGAAGCTTGTACTTTCGTATCCCTTTGAGCTACTTTCTATATTTCTTTCTTTTGCATTGGTTGTGTTATGAAAGTAAAACTTGAAAGTGCCCCTGCTGATAAGATTTGAGTCTTTAGTTGTTTACTTGTTTTTGTGATATTTGAATTTTGATTCTTAAAATCAAAACAAACATGTATGAAGGTTGAGTTGCATCTAAGAGTATGTGTTCTCATGTGAGAGGTTTTCTCTTTGAGTCTTTAGTTTTTTTTGTTACATTTGAGTCTTAAAATCAAAATAAAACATATGAAGGTTGAGATGTGTTTGAGTATAGTTGTCATTTTCTTGTCATATGAAAAGTTCATTCAATTGTATTTGAAGTCAAAATATTGGATCTAATAAATTTAAGCTATCATTATGTGATCACTAATGATTCATTTGCAATGAAATTGAGTGCAATTTGAATTGAGAAGTGAGTTGTTTGAAATTTTTCAGGATCTAAATTATGGAAGAAGATTTAATTAATGTTTTGAGCCACTCTTTTGACACAACATCAAGACGAGTGATGGATAAGGATTGCAAACATGAGCTCTTTAAATTCATGTACATTAAGAGGTAGGGAAATCCAAACCAATTAAGAGATCAAGTCGAAAATACAAATTATGAATTGAATATTAAATAATTTTTTAAATATTTTCTCACCATGACTGGTTACATTTATAAACTTCCTACTAATAAAAAAAAGTTATTGGATTATGAGTAAAAAACTATCCAAGAAAAAATTGAAGTTTATGGCATGTCTAGGATACAATATTAGGTGATTTGTGAGTTTGGATTTTCAAGGTAGAAAACGAATTATAAAAATCTAAAAATCATAACTTTAAGCGTGAACTAAGTCAAAAGGTTCTGGGTTTACTGCAACATTGAGGCTGGGTACTTTGTTTCTATAAGACAATTGGAGTACCCAAACATTTTACAATTGTGCTTCTGACTTTCAACTAAGTTTTTGACTTTGTTGAAAACATCAAAGACTGAGATTAGGTTTTGAAGAAGTAAAACTACATCAAAAATAAGGATGAAAGCTTGGGAAAAGGCAAATGATTGAATGCTCTATAGATTGGTGCGAACAAATGGGTTTTGTAGGGTAACCTTACCAAATTTGAACATTTATGAGACTTAGAGATTGTAGATTTTGTCTCTTCTTATTGTGTTGATCCTTTATTAGTTTGTATGTTCTTTGAATTCTCGATAATATATGATGTTTTATTATTTAAGGGATTTATCCTTTTGATTAACTGATTTGAGTTTGACATTTAATGATACAAACCACACTGGAACTTCAATTATGTTGAATGAATTTGCAAGCCTATGTGGAGCTATTCAAGGTAATCCTTGATGACCTTTGTTTATCATTTTGCTATCCAATCTAGTTGGATATTAGCCTTATTTGCTTACTTCTCTATTTGATGAGGGTTCATTCACATGGTCATCTAGAAAACATATCTTAAATTAGTTGATTGGTTGAGTGGCTAAAACTCCACATTCAGTAATTGATTAGACCTATCTTTGTTTCTTAAGGATTTGAGCTTTTTTTCATAATTCCAATATTGGAAAATGGCAAGCAAATGACAGGTGCATTTGAATTCTTACTCATAACTTTGTAGTAGCTGGTTGGGAGGTTTTAATAAGCTACTGCATTGGAATATTTCTATAATAATAGAAGGAGCAGCAACGGAGAATTGATTTCAAATGCTTGATATTGTCTTTGTGAATTGTGGCAATGTGAGGAAAGCTGAGTGATAATATACAAGTCTAGATGTTTATCTAGATTGGTGTGGATCTTGCAAATTCTAGATACTTAAAGCCAAAACATGATTGAGCCTTGAAAGTGGATTGATCCACAGATAACATTATGGCGAGTGCTAGAATGTAATGTTCATTGTGGGTCATGAATGAGTGGAGGTGATACAAAATATTTAAATATAATAGTAACAGTCATATTGTGTTAATCAGTTAATGTAAATGTGACATAAGGCTTTATTATATATAAGTGAGTTGAAGGCCAAGAGTCATTTGTACTTTAGTTAGAGAATCAAAAGGATTATCAAATTTGAAAATTATTATCATCATGTCAATTATCCTTCATGGGTTTATTGAAGAGTCTTTCATTTATCTCACACACTCTTGTTTTAAAAACTTTATCATTTATGGTTGATTTTTGTTTGATTGTATTTAGTATAAATTATTTTTTCTGATTGTTAAAGAGGAAAAATTTAACATAGCCATACACTCATAATTGATTTTGGATCACAAGTGTTTGTGTTCAAAATCATCTCTTAGAAGTACATGATATATATCTTCTATAAGTATTTCAGCATGCTGCAAGTATTTCTTGACAAGCTTATCTCTAGGTTCACCTAACTTAGAATTACATGCTAGATGCTACTATGTTTTTTCCTTGGTGAGTTAGATGTGTTCCTTTTTGTTCATAAGGAACGTCTTTGTAATTAATGTGAGTTTGTCTCTTTTGATGTGCATCCATTTTAGGATTGAAGTCAAATGGATTCCAGAGAGGTTGTGTTTGGTGGAGGCTCATTAGGTAATGTTTTAGAGTAATTCTTTAATTGGAAAATATATTCTTATTTTTTATAATTTTATTCTATTTGGTAGAGTGCCTTTGGGGATAAGGATTTTAAATGTTTACACAACTCTATAAGAAGTCATGCTTTCTTTATAAGAGTTTCTTCAAAATTTACTTCCAAATTACCATGAGAAATCCCTTGAAAACTATTGTTATAGGAGGGTGTGGGAGGTGTGCTCAATGAATGCGATGTATATGCTGTCCAGAAAACAACTGAGTTGGTTCCTACAAAATTACTTTGGACAATTCTACTGACTAGATATGCATGCATTAGCAGTTTCAAGTGTAGAAGAGCCTATTCAATCATGGGAAATGTTAGGAGTTTCATTTGTCTCTCTAACAAAGAGTTTTTTCAACAATTGCAAATTTGCAACTAGCTTGAAACTGTATCTTCATTATTGAAGAACTAGCTTTCATCTTGTCATAATTCTTTGGTAGAATTGTAGTAACATGGGGATATTGTAAACACATGCACTCTAAATTTTGAATTTGTATAACTCTTCTACTTAATGAATCAGCCTAGAGGGGCCCCCATGGAGGCTCCCCCACCAAAGCACCTTGTTGTTTCCTAGAATAATGATTCCTCTTTGTGTGGGAGGACCACCTTGTGCACTAATCATATTCTGTCATCTGGGGGTTTGAAAAACCCTATTTTTTCTCCTGAAGGAAAATATTGTCCAAGCCTAGATGCCCAAAAGGCCTCCTATGTGGAAAATCTTGTTGGAGGTCAAACTTTGACAAGGACACCTCAAAAATCCATGACGAATTTATGTACTGTGATGGGGGACGAAATGGACGTCTCAGATGATATTTTGAATGACGCTATGGAGGGGTTGAAGCTGTCCTTGGTCGGGAAATTCTTGGTTGGACGACCCAACATAGACTAGGTACAAAAATGGCCTCCTAACACTTGGAAACTCAAAGACAACATTTCTATAAGTGTTATGTCCAAGGGTCTCTTTCTATTTACCTTTGTTATCCCTAAGGATATGTTAAAGGTCCTCATAGGTGGACCATGGGCTTATGATAGTGATTTTAAAAATATTTTATCTTTATGCAAGTGAAAACTAGGGTTTGATGCCTCTACTAATTTGGGGAAAGTTGCTCCAACTTGAGTTAGGCTCCCTGGGTTGCCACTGGAGTTCTGGCATCAGAAGGTTTTTAAAGGAATAGTTGATTTCTTTGGTTCTTTAGTCACCATAGACAAAGTTAATATTCTTAAAGCAAGGTTAGTCTATGCAATAATTTGTGTTAACATTGAGGTTAACATAGTCCTACCCACTTCTATTACCTTAAAATCCAAGTTTGGCAAATGGGTTCAACCTTTAGAATATGAGAGAGCTACGGTTTTTTGTCAGGGATGCAATAAATTTGGGCACCTATAGGATGCTTGTAAAATAGCTCCTCTTGAGCCTAAGATTCCCCAAATTGAGACACAAGTGAAAGATCTGTTGAAGAAAAATACTTTGATGAATAGTCCAAGGGAATCAAAAATCTCAATGCCCAATAAAAAATTGTTAATCACAGAAAAAGCCTTTAACCCAGATTTGAGAAATATTCCAAAAGATAATCTGGGAAGGTTGTTTTCAGAGGCTACCAATGAACCATCCTCCCCACCATCTTCGGAAAAAATTCTAGATTTAGATAAAGAAAAGGAAAATAAGGGAACAACTTCACCTCCAATGTTTCAGGAAGAAAGAAAAATGAAGCCCAGGAGGAAGGGGAAATTATAAGCCAAAAGGAACAGCTTTTCACCCCAACTCAGGACCACCATGAACCAATTTAGGAGGAGGAGAAAATGTCACAAAGCAAGGGTGATAAAGGATGGATAAACACTAAGTCACGAAAAAAGAAAAAACCAGATGTGGGAGGAAATAGTAAAGTTGGTAGACCCCAATTAAAAGAAACAAGAGTCAAAGAAACAACAAAAGATGTGGAAGCCCTAGATTCACTAGCAGGGAAAAAACCGAAAATGAAGGAAGGTCAACCTCCCAACATGGGAAGTATCAGCATGATACTGTTCCTTAGCCTTTTGAATTAATGAAGATTCTATCTTGGAATGTAAGGGATCTTAATGGCCCATATAAATAGCATGTGCTAAAGGCATGCTTAGTTGATGTGAAACCTAACATTCTCTTGATCCAGGAAACAAAAATGAAAAAGGAAGGTTTGGAGAAAAGCCTGAAGTGGCTTTGGCCTGGTGCTAGTTTCGATGCTAGTGATGCAGAGGGGGCCTCTAGTGGGATTGCTACCTACTAGAATTCTTCCCAGTTTAGTGGCAAGTTGAAATTTAAGAATAAGAACAACCTCTTGATTAGTTTGGAGGATGGAGATACTTCCATTAAATTGAATATGGGGATATATATGGCCCAAATTCAAGGTTGGATAGGCTAGACTTATGGGATATGTTGGATGGAGTTATGATTAATAGCAAAGATGAACTATGGATGCTTGGAGGTAATTGTAATTCCCCGATGTACCCTTCTAAGAAAAAAGGAGGCTTGACTGACTTCTCAAAAAGTATGATGGATCTTTCAAGCTTTATTGACTCGGTGGGACTTATGGATATCCCTCTTATGAGCTCCCACTTTACTTGGACTAATAGAAGGCAAGGTAATCAACTCATCCAAGTGAAGCTAGAGAAATTCCTGATATCCTCTAACTAGAACATTATGCAGAATGTCTCTCTTACTACCTTTCCTAGAACGAGTTCTGACCATAGTGCTCTTCTTCTGGAATGGGATGATAGGGTGATTAAAAAACCTTACCCCTTTAGGTATGAAATCATGTGGTCCCTTCACCCAGACTTTAAATCTCTAATTGAGGAATGTTGGAACCTTCGTTGTGATGGCACCCTGATGTTTAGGTTAACGCTGAAGTTAAAAAGAATTAAGGAAAAGGTTAAAGGAAGGAAAAAATACACTTTTGGGAATATATTTACTACTAAGAGGGATCTGAATTTGAAAATTAAGGAAGTCTAAGATCAAATGGAGGTAGGAAACTATAACTATGAGATCTACATAATAGAAAAGGAGCTTAGAGCTCAATGACACAAAATAAGTAAGGAGGAAATCTTTTGGAAATAGAAATCAAGGATTTAGTGGCTTGAGGAAGGAGATAGGAATACTAAGTTTTTCCACCAATCTACTATGAAGCATAGATGAAGAAACATGATCAGATCTCTCACCACCTCTAATGGTACTAAACTTGAAAGGGAAGAGGAAATATAAAATTAGGTTGTTTCCTTCTTTTAAAATTACCTAGAGCCTTCAAGGGTTGACAATCTGGATTTGGGGGAATTCCTGCAGGTTATACCTAATGTTATCATGAAGGATGACCTGAAAGAATTAACTAAGTGTGTCACTATGGAAGAGGTGAAGGAGGTTTTTTTCTCTTTTGGAGCTTTCAAAGCTTCAGGAATTGATGGTTTCCCTCTCAACTTCTTTCAAGTCTATTGGGAGATTGTGTCTATGAACCTCTCAATTATTGTTAAATATTTTCTTAGATTGGGTAGAATCTCGAATCAGATGAATACCACTTTTTTGGCCCTTGTCCCTAAATCCAATGAAGCTGCTTCAATGAATGATTATAGACCAATATTTCTATGCAACATTACTTATAAGATTTTCTCCAAAATGATTGTCAATAGGTTGAAGCTGGTCTTAGGAAAACTGATTGCTATTAATCAAAAAGGCTTTGTTTAGGGAAGACAAATTCTGGATGCAACAATCTACACTCATGAGATCCTACACTCTATGGATTATAGTAAAAATACATGTATGGTGCTGAAATTAGACATCTCCAAAGCTTATGATAGGGTTACTTGGAATTTTTTATTTGTTATTTTGGAAAAAATTGGCTTCAAAGGTAAATTTCTCAATTTGATAAAAGCTTGTGTTACTACCCCGAAGTAATCAGTCCTAGTTAATGGTATTTCCCATGGTTTTTTCTCACCTAGTAGAGGGCTGAGATAGGGAGATCCCTCATCTCCCTACCTTTTTTTCATTATGGCAGAAGCTCTTGGCCGCAACATATAGAAACAACTTAATAATAAGTCTCTGAACGGTTTATGTGCTGCTTCTTTATCCCCAACCTCACATCAACAATTTTTTGATGATACCATTCTAATGGGGGAGGCTTTGGTGGTTGAAGGTAAACAATGGAAAACTATTTTGGAGAATTATGCTGAAATGTTAGGATAGTGTATAAATTACCAAAAAAGAAAAAAATATTTTTTCAATACTAGCTAGCTTGTGAAAGATAAAGTGATAAGGATTTTGGGGTGTAAGGAAGCGGAATTACCTACTACTTACCTTGGCCTACCTCTTTTCTCTCAAAATACAAACAACAACTACTAGAACTATATTGCGGAGAAATTCCAAAAAAAATTGGCTGGTTGGAAAGGCAAATTGTTGAGCTTGGCAGGAGAAATTTAGCTTTCAAAGGCCTCCCTTTAGAATATTCTACTCTATTATCTTTCAATGTTTAATATATTGGCCTTTATTGCTGAGAGAATTGAAACAATTCAAAGGATATTTTTATGGTCAGGAGTGGAGGAAAGGAAAAGAATGACTCTCATCAAATGGGAGAAGGTATGTGTCCTAAAGAAAGGAGGGTTAGGCATCAAAAGATTAAAATTGTTTAATAAGGTGGCAAAAATGGGTTGGGTTCTCTTGGAAAATTAAAAAGATTGGGATACTATCCTAAGGGCTAAGTATCTTAAAAATAAGGATGCTAGCAATTTTTTATGGAAGAAGGAGCTTTCGCATGGGTCTGTGTTTTGAAATAATCTCCTTAAAACTAGAGGAGTGTTGATTAGAGGTGCAAAAATGAGGATTGGTAATGGGCTCAACACTGATTTTTGGGATGACCCCTGGTCCACACCAGCCCCACTCCCGGCCTTTGGAGATATCCAACAAATCAAAATAAGACTGAAAAGAGAAATTGGAAAAAAAGTTTCTAATTATCTTATGTGGGATGGATGGCGACCCAGGTGGAAAAGCTTCAAAGACTATCTAAGTAATGTTGTTCTCAGGGGAAGTAGACAACAAAATTGGGATGCTACTATTGACCTTCTTATGAAACAAATTGGAAATCCATACCTCTTTTCAAGAAACAAAAAAGATGAATGGAGCTGGACAAAAAATGCTAATGGTAGGTTCTCGGTAAAATCAGTTTATGACTCAATGATGCAGCAAACTATGGTCTTGGGTCTTTTGACTGGCTTAAGGTCTGGAAGAAGAACCTAAACCCAAAAATTAATTGCTTTTGGTGGACGGTTATACCTGGTAAGATCCTCACTATAGACAACCTAAAGAAAAGAGGTTGGTATCTTGTCAATAGATGTAGCGTTTGTAATGAAGAAGAGGAAACCATCATGCATCTATTTTTTCAATGTTCTTATGCCTAAGAAGTCTGGGATTTTTTTCTTAATGCTCTGAAGGTGGAGTTGGTTTTCCTTGCCAATGTCCAAATGTTTGTGGAAGGATGGAGGTTTTTCCCTTATTCCCACAATATAATTATTGATCTGTGGGGACAAATTCCCCCGTTTTTGGCTTGGGGCTTGTGGAAAGAGAGGAATAATAGAGTGTTTGGGGAGACTGCAAGAACTAGTAAGGAGCTATGTTTAATTGTCAAAAGAAAAATTCAAGAAAATATGGAAAGATGCAAGTAAAAGTAGGATAAGAAACAGCCAACTTAGCACGAGCTAAGCATAAAAAAATAATGGGAGCTCTCCCATGACTTAAATAATGTTAACTGGCTAAAACAACTTATAAGAAGGAGCACTGTCTGGATCCCCTTGGATCTAGGATGGGTGAAATGCAACTTTGATGGTTGCTCAAAGGGGAATCTTGGATGGGCTGGATCTGGTGGAGTAATAAGAGATGATAAGGGAGCATATCTGACTAGATACAACAAAGGCTTAGGAACAACTCCAAATAACTTTGTTGAGGTGTCTACTCTTTGGATAGGAGTTAGACTTCTTAGGGAAATAATTTACAAGGTAATTGTAGAAGGAGACTCAAAGCTGATAATAGACTATCTCAACAATAGGGTAAATATTCCTTGGGAAATTGGAGATCTATTGGAAGATTGTAAAGGCGTATTGCAAGAGATTCAATATGTTAAAATTCGTCACTCATTAAGGGAAGGAAATAGGGTAGCGGATGTGATGGCCAACCTTGGTGTAAATCAAGAAGCTTTAATAAATTGGGACTTTACTAATTTTCCTCATCAAATTAAGGAAGTCCTAGCCAAAGAAAAACTCGGTGAAAAATACTCAAATAAAGGACTATAAGGAGGGGTTTCTTAATTATTAACATGAGTGGTGGGATGAGAAGGCTTATGAGGACATGGACCCCATGGATGTAAGCTGGCAAGATGATTGGATGGCGTTGTAGGCATGTTTTAAAGGGATTGCTAAATCTTCATAAAATTAATTGCAATCATGGGAAAGGACAAATGGACAACAAGTTTTGTACCATGATAGGAAAAATTTAAATTGGGAAATAAATAACATGTGGTATAATCTGAGGATTAATCTTCAATGTGACAGATGGAGTTGTGTTGGCAATAATAATAAAATATGGAATAAAACAAATGCAAGAAAGGAGGTGGAGCTACCGCAAGCAATAATGATTATGGGTGAAAAGGTGGTAATCGAGGAGTGAAATATTTTATGAATTATTCAAAAAACCTTAATCCAACTGCTTTTCAAATGAATAGTCATAGAGTTTCCATTAGAACTGAGAGTGTGGAGTTACCGGTTGTGAATGTTGAGGACACTGAAGGTAATAGAAGTGATTTCCTTCTCGTTCCCAAAATTTTCCATAGCTCAAATACTACTATGGGAGGCCCTAGGAAGTGTACCAAACCTCACAAATTCAATTCACTTCACAACAATGAGGAGCTCTAGGGTATTTTTGAGCAAGTGAGTTTCATTCAGTACTTCACTACAATGGAGGGCTACAACGAAAAACTCAGCTACAAGTTTGCTAATGCATGGAGAGATGGTGAAGTTAACCTGAGCGGGCTTCAATTTAAGGTGGATACAAAGTTGATTGCAAAAGTGATAGGTTTGGATTACAAAGGAAGAAAGGTTGCAAAGGTTAGCAATGGTAAGTATCAAGACTATTTTGAGAATTTTTTTTAAGGAAAAGAAAAAACAAAAAGATTTCAAAATGGGTACTCTAGGGTTAAGTTGCCACCTCTATATCATAATGTGTGCTTTATTGTAATGAAATATTTTACTCTTGAAGGCTGCTACCAGTCTTTCCATGGATACCACTTTCCCATTCTCAACCACATTAGACATGAGGAAAAAAATAATCTTCCTTTCTTCTTGTTTTCCTCTCTAAGCCAGAGTCTTACTCATGGATCCAATCCGCCTTTACATCAGGGCCTCATAAGAGCCATTTGCAAATTCATGCCTTCTAGGACCCCTCAGAAAAATATTGTTCTTAAAATGATTGAAGACCCAAAACCCCAAAGCTCATTGAAAATTGAGATTCTTGAAGATCGTCCCCTCCCCATGCCTAGAAAATCTAGCAAGAAATCCCAAAGCCCTGAGAAATCTGGTAATAAATCCCAAAGCCCTGACACTGCTATGTGGAAGGATTTACTTATAGTCATGCCAGAGAAAAGAAAGGATATTTTGATGGAGATGGGGACTTAAAAAAGGAGATTGATTTTGCATGAACTTGGGGAAGAGGTGGACACAATTACTATTCCTGATGATAATGAGATGGAAGGCTTAGACCATGGTGGAAGGAGGTCAAAAAGACTGGCTATGGCGGGGTCGAAAGGACAAGAGAGTAATAAAAACACATAGATCCTTGAGGAAAAAAGTACCCAAAGCCTGTCAGAGAGTGTTGAAAAGAAAGAATAAGAGGAAAATGATTCCTCAACTGAAGAAATTCCTGACAGTCTAGGTGGAGACTCAGTTGAAGAGGAGGATTCAGATGTGGAAAGCAAGGATGGTAATGGTAATGAAGAAAAGGAGGAGTTGCAGCATGAGATGGATCAGGAGGAGGAGGAAGGAAATGTAATGGAAAATCAAGAGAGGGACGAAAATACCAGCAAAGAGGAAGATAAGGCTGAGGATGATGGGAATGGGAGAATTAAAATACTGGAGGAGAGGATGAAAATTCTAGAAAAGAGGATACATGAGAAGGCAGAGGACAAAAAATTCATGTTGGAGTATGGTTAACACTGAGAGGGGGGGGTGAATCAGTGTTAACAAACAAATTAACTCTTTTTATATGTTTTTTTAATAATCTTCAGATCATGAATGAACTTATGCAATAAGAAACAAATGAAAAGATAATGAACAAATGCATATAAGAGATTGACACAAAGATTGTCTTGAGTGGAAACCCTCATGGGGAATAAAACCACTCGAACTTGGCCTCATTGGCCCTATCTGAAAAATATTCTTTGTACAAAGCCTCACTAGTTGATTTGTCTCACTGACAATGGTGCTATCTCACTGATAGTATTATAGTGCTATCTCACTGATAGTCTTATAATTCTATCTCACTGATAGTCTTTTTACATGTACAAGTATGAACGCAATGTAAATACTGTAGTAACCCTCCATTTTGCTTATGTTTTCTGTTAGCATGTTTTCACTTTGATGGACCTTGGCATTTTGTTTTGATGTATTGATCGCTAACATTTGAGCGATGGTGGATTTATTTTGTGATATGATGATACATTGTATGGTGGTAATTATTTTGACATGCTTTATGTTAGCATAGATGTTTCCTTCAGATGTTATTGCTATATATATGTTTATGTAGAATAATTGTTATTTAATTTGTCAGTTTGATGTGATGTGTATTGGTGTGGAGAATGGAGTTGCATCACTCGCTTGCGAGTGCCCTGTGATTTCCATGATTTTCTCCACACGGTGTGTATGTATAATGGATGATATATATATGTATGTTATTTGTTTGATTGCAAGATTGCAAGTACATGACATCGACTCCACCTGGTTTCTCAGGTCTGAGCGTGTCAAGACTCAATGGAAATGTTGATTGGGAGGTAGCAACAAGATTCTTCCTAGTCTAGTCTTAAACCCAGTCATAGTATGTCGTCAGTTTAAGTCTGGTGTCTTTGGTGGTTTCGTTTGTGTTTGATTGGATTAATTGTTTTGAAAGGAAAATTTCATTAAATTAATGATAGATTAATATTCTTTAATTTAATGTTTATTTAAATTAATTTTAAATGTTGTAAATAAAAGCTTTATATTTTATTTGATTAATTAAATTAGCTTACTTGGTTAAGTAATTTAATCATTGAGATTAAAATTATTTAATTAAATAAATAAATTACTTAAATTAAAGTTACTTTATTTGTGTGAATAGATTAAATTTAAATTAATTGTTTTGTGGGAAATGGTATTTTAATTGTTAAATAAATAAATTAAATAAGGAAAAGGGAAATTGTATTTTAAAATTTGAATTCTTTAATTTTTGAAATGCATTCAATTTTTGATAAGGAAAAAAGAAAAGATTGCCGTGAGTTTGTTAGAAGATATTTTCTTCTCGACATGTGAGGTAGTTAAATTAATTTCTTCTTGTTGAGGATTCTCTCGAAAGATATTATGTGTTTTGGGGAAACAGGAAATTTACTTCACGGGGAAATGAAAAGAACAGGGTTCTGCTAAAAAAAATATTGATTTGTGTAATTTTGTGACTTCCTCTGTGATTTGCAAAATTTTTCTGGAAGTAGTCTTGGAATTGTCTCTATTTTGTATTTGTTTTCTTTTGGATATTGGTTTTCTCGAGGAGCTTTGGAGGATTGCACTCAACAGGCAACAAAGTTTCTCTTCTACAACCAAGTATTATTTTTAAAGCTTCAGGAGTACAAGTATTTTCCTGTGTATTTAAATTTGACTACTTTGGAAAAGATTGTCTGTGTAAATAAATTTTATATTACCTATAGAAGAAATTTTATTTTGTTAAAATCCTTGTTCTTCTCGGAAAAACTGTTTACTGTAATCTTTCTGTAAGGATTTGTTGTTTTCTGTGAAAATTTCAAGGAAACATGGTATGTAGAGAAATCAGGGAAAACGAAAGAAGAGATTCAAAAGAAAACATCTGTAGATTGTTACAGTCTCTGTAGAAAATAGTTTAAGTAAATAAATTGTGAAGGAAATCATTTGTTTGGAAAATGAAATTGAAACCCTCTGTGTTTAAATTAGAACTTATTAGGGGAAAAATTGTGTGTACTGTTAAATTTCTCAATTTCCCATTGAATAAAACCCTATTGAAATTTATTCCCTGATTGAGGTATTTTAACTTTAATTTTATTGTGAATATATATATATATATATACCTTCATATATAAATTGGATTGTGTAATTTTTGTGGAGAAACACCGTACAAGCGAAATTGGTGTATCAAAATAAACAATGAAAAATTTGACGGACGAATTCAGAAGAAATTGCCGTTTTTTATTTTTATTTTGTGTGAAATATAACAAAAAAATTCGGAGCCGCCGCGTTGGGGGGGCTACCCCACGGCCGACCCTGTAGGGGAGTCAGCAGTGAGGGCAGAGCGTTGCCCTCACAGGCAGCGCTCGGCTCTACCTCCCACGGCCGAGCCCTGTGGGGAGGGCTGCAAAGGCAGCCCTACCCACAGCTGTGACCTGCGGACTGTTAGGGCTTTAAAGCCTTAACTTTATTTTTTTAAAAGATATGCGATTTAGTTTATATATTTTATTTTTAAATATTAAGAATTCGATATTTATTTAATTCGTAATTATTATATATATATGCTATATATTAATAATATAATATATATTATATATAAAATATATATATAATATTTTTAATTATATATTTATTAAATGTTAAGAAAATTTGAAAGTTTATTTATGTTATTAATGGGGTGTTTAAAAAATAGTTTATTAAATATTTAGATATAAATATTTAAATAATTAATTTTCTATGACAAAGTTATTTTATGCTTAAATTAAATTGATATCTTGAGCTTATATTGATTTCATTATAATATATGGTTATGAAATTGGGCAAATTATAGATTTGATTTTCGTATTGAATGGAAGATGAATTAAATCCTAGATGATTAATTTTGTACTTCATGTTTTGATTGACTAGATTTAGTAAATCCTAATGTAGATTCCTATTATTTCGATTTGCTTTAAATTGTGTTCCTTTTATTGGGAAAATTGGGAATGTATTAGAGGTACAAGTCTTCCAGATTAGTTTGTCTTTAATGTGGGAATTGTAATTGTTTAAATACAATCCTTGTGTTGACTAAGGAAGTGTACATGGTTTTGCATGGTGTTTAGACACCTGGTTTTGTGAACATAGACTTGATGTCCATTATGAAATGTGTAGAATTATATGTTGAATTCTTGTGCACCTTGTTTACCTTAGTTAGGGAACTTAGATTCCTTGTGTTATTTTTAGGGGAGTGGCTTTGTGTGAGGGCTGACACACAAAATGGTGCCTGGGTAACTCATGTAGAGTTAGTAAGTCAATGAAAACTAAAACAAAACATTAGATAGTTTAAAATATTTAACTAGATAATATGCCTCGCTTATAGACTCAAGAGCTAGTTCAATCTTGTGTATAAGTTGAGAAGGTCTGGAATGGAAAATCGATATCTTGTTACTCTAAAAGATATTCGATTCCACAACAGTTTGCATGTGGGGCTAGGTTTCGTAAGAGGTTACCAGGGTAACCCAAGTTGGGGGCCGAAACCTAGGAAGAAACACCAAGGTAACCTATGCAACATTGTGATGACACTCCACCTAAAATAACAGATTATCTTGTGAACTTAGCATATTTGATTGTCTTAATTCTGGAAGCAATGTAACCAATAAGTTAAGTATGTACTTGTGTCTAGGGTTTGTAGGTTATGTCTAGGGAACCTTATTACTATCTCCTAGCATGGGGGGTGGACCTACGGGTACCACATGGTTGGGTGGAACGTGCACCTTACTCTGTTGGGTCCCGAGTTCTTGATCGTGGCTATGAGAGCTTCATGGATGGAGAGCTCATATTTGGATATATGTGTACTACTTAATTGTATCATTGGAAATCTTGTATTTGTAACATTCCTCAATTGTTTATGAGGTGAACATTTGTAATAGGGCATGTGCAGGATCATGGTATGCAAAAAAGTGGCAATGGAGAAAAAAATACGTGTTTCTATGACTCAAAAACGTGAAAATGCCGAGTTGACTTTATGTGGCTCGGGTGACTACCGAAGCAAAGGCCAAACCTAGATTTCAAAATCGGATATCCGATCCAAATCGGATATCCGATTTTCAACACATATATATACTTCTATTTCGGCCCGATTAAAACTCATTTTAATTCGACATTTGCTTAACCGCAGCGGGCGCACAGTGGAAAGTTGATTCCGCAAATCAGATATCCGATTTGGTGCAAATCTATCTTCAAAAGGTTAGATTCTTGATTTTTTATTTGCTCTAATCAAAATTTCAATTAGATTTCTGTAATTTTAGTTGATTTTTTTCAAAATAGGGTTTTTTGATAGATTTTTTATGAAAAATTTGAGTTTAGCATGGATTTTGATGAAAATTGAATGTTTGCAATGGATTTTGACTTAAAAATAGTGTTTTTTATGTATTTGGATTAAAAATTAGAAATTTTATAGATTTTTGTTAAAAACTAGGGTTTTTGTTGGATTTTAAAAAACTAGGGTATTTTTATAATATTTTCATTTATATTGTCTAATTTTAATTAGATTGATTTGTTTTTATATTTAATCAGGCATTATGGCTGCTCACAATGAAAATGCACAAATTCCACCACCTCCACCACCTCCACCTCCTCCACCTCCACCACCTCCACCACCACCACCTCCACCACCTCCACAACCATCAATTCAAGAATTAATTTATGAAAAATTGCAACAATTAAAGGGCATTTCTGAAGTTTATACGAGAGTCCCTCGATTATCTTCGATGTCAAACACAATGAATGAAATAATTAAAACATAAAAGCCCTCTCTCATAGCTTATAATGCCTTTCATTAAATTGGCGAAGGCATAGAGAATAATGCATGGATTGTCCTATGATGATGTGAAAGATCTTGGAGATATGACCAAATAGCCTCTTTATTTGTTAACCCCATGGCTGGTTTGCCAGTTAATGTTAATAAACCAAAACTTTCTATAAAATGGTGCACTCATAGAGAAATTGTAGAAAACTTTTGGGATCATTGGTGTATGGTTTTTTTGAAACCACCAAACAACAATTGTGATATAACATTTTACTTTATAAAAAAATTATATGCTGAGTTTGTGTTAGGGCATCATGTCAATTACTTTGACATTAGACCCTTCTAGGGTGTTGGTGGAGGTATACCCCAGGATAGAGCAGGGGCAGTTAGAGTAATACCGCCCATATATTTCCCTCCTGCTTCCCTCTGCCACCTCGATTATACCATCCAGATATTATGCGGGGATCGGCCACGGACTATCCAGCTATTCACTCTTTGAGTGGTCTTTTAGTTTCACATGCTTGGCCAATGGCTTCGGCCACGATGCGAGGTGATGTTGTAATTAACCGAGTGCTGCTGCATCATCCTCGTCCCGAGGTCCACATATTTGTGTACCACGCCGCTTTCTCCGTAATGTAGCCAAATATGCTTGGGTCCTCTTGTATAGCCTGTCGAGCATCCCTTAGACACTTCCGATTATGACTTCCATGATGTGGACATTATAGATCAGACGTAGGGGAGTGGAGCACACCGTACAGAGTCCTCTCCTGCTAGAGAGGGGGACATTGGAATAGTGACCCAGGTAAAATTTAAGTTGTGAATTCATAGCTTGCATTTGTTTTTAAATGAATATTAATAAGAGATAGTATAATGTACTAATATTTATTTACATGGTCTATTTAACAGTTGATGTCCAAGGAGGAGCTGACACAAGTGACGGATAGCACCCTGAGGGCCATTTCATTTGGCCTCGACACGCACACAGTATATATTTTTGCACTCACTCATTTACATTTATTTATTATATACTTTCTTGTCATTTGAATTGTCATTAATGAAATTATATAATAACTTATATGTTTATCTTATTTTCCTCTTATAGGAAATACCTTGTGTGAGTGAGGTGTAGCCTTGTCCAGATTATGGAAGTGCACTGTTGGATAAGGGGAAGGTAATTGAACTCAAATTTGATTGAATTAAGATTTTTAAAGATCTTATATTGATTATACATATGCTCGACATAGATTGGTAGTTTCATATTCGCGTAATAGTGGTGTGAGCTTCAATTCTTGTTGTGTGCTTACTGAAAACAATGTATTGGAACACTTGAAGGAGTAGGTGTTGAAGCAGCTTAAGGAGGAGGTGTCAAAACACCTAAAGGAGATAAAGAAAAGGATCAACCTAAAGAAGTATGTGTTCATTTTATTTTGTGTTTGGTATTTATATGTTCCTATTATTGACAATTGCATGCTAACTTGGATCACTTTTATGTTTTGTTCACCTATATAGATTGAAATTACAAAAGATGGTTTGGTTGGTTCTTTGAGAGGGGCATATTCTAGAACTCCTAACCCTTTGAAGAGACAGATATTTCAGGTAATCAAGACTACAATTTTAGAGTCCAATTATAATTTAATGTATATTGATTTTGATGTTAATTATTTGATTTTAAATTATATAGTATAACTAATCTTAATTGTGGTTTGACTTTTTCTTGTGTAGCTACCTTCAGAGGCAGGTGCTTCAAAGAGGCTCCATTTTGATGATCCGCCCGATTAGTTTAGAATGAGATAGACATTTTTGGCATGTAAATATTGAATAGATACGAGATGGCATATGCCACATATTGTAAAATTTTGTTTGAGTTGGCATTGATGCCATTTTGCATATGGACATACCTTGATTATTGGATAATTTGATATATAGAAGTTGACAATCAAAATTTAATTGTCTCCTCATGTGCATAATTAAACTCTTTGAAAATTTAATCAAGTGAGCAACGGTTAAATATCTTGATGTACAATAGCATAAAAGAATGGTTATATTATGTAGTTTATTCATATTGCTGATTACATTGCATTGCACATCTTTCAAACTCAAAGCATTACCTCACATTGCATAAGTAACAACTAGATGCTGATAGATGAAAAAATTTCAATTACAATATAGTTTTTACAAAGTCAACCTAAGCAATTATGCAATTACTTCATAGTACATAACTAATAATTAAAAATTTATTCATATTATTGATTACATTGCATTACACACCTATCAAACTCAAACCATTACTTCACATTGCATAAACATCCACTCCAAGCACCTATACTTGATGTACCTGCCTTTTAGCTCAGTCAAATAAATGCGAGGCACCAATTTCAGTTAGTCTTGTCAGTCTAGGTGCCTATTCTAATCCATCATGCCACTCAAAACATCATTTTAGATCCTCCCAGGCACCATTTTTACCTGCTACTCACTGCTTCATGACTGCTAGGCACACTTTCAAAAGCCTCATGTCGCTAACTCACCTTCTAGTTAGGTGCATGTTTTGGTTGATGCTCTATAACAGACCTCTCATTCTGCCACTTAACGTTGACAAAGCATAGACCTAGGCACCCTTTTATGTATGCTTTGATACTACAAATGAATGCCAGCTGACTTTTAGGTAACTTTTTCTCACTGTCATCTTTTGTTCAGTCCTATATTTCTACTATATCTGCCCTGGAATGCTTCTCAGCGGATTGATAAGTCAATATGACAAGATCAAATAGAAGTGACATACTAGAAAACTATGAAATGTGCAAGTATGAAAATTAAAATAAACAAAGAGTAGAACTTTATCTTTGAAGATACTTTAGCAGGGTGGAAACATGAATACCAATGCTACAAATAGTTTTTTCTTTCACTGCCAAGCAAAACACAGCATGCTGAAACATTCCAACACAATGACAAAGGCATGTCACACATATAATGGAATCATCTTTATATATACACTAACATATACCTAGACTTTCAAATTAAATTAATTAACCCATGCAAAAACAAAATCACAAGAACTCAAGAGCACACAAATTAGTCACTCACACACAAACTGTAACCAAGCTAGCTTATGAGATTCAAGAAAATAGGTGTAATAAGAAAACCTTCACAGTGATTTAACTCCAAAAGTTGTTTTCGATCCACCAATTCACCAGAGTTTCCATCATTCTTTCCCTTTTCTTCATATTCCATAACAGGATATGGTTCTCTTTTCAACCCCTTTGCTCTACCCCTTTTCGTTTGATTTTGATCTTCCAGGTTCTTATTGTGTATGTTATTACTTGTATTTTCATTATTTTCTAGAGAGGGTGATGGTTCCTTCTTTGATGTAGTTGGCCTCCCTCTTTTAACCCCTTTCTTTCCCATTGCTTTTACTAGCATAGCTTGTGATTCTATAGTCACTATCAGGTTGAACAAGAGGAGCAAGTAAACAAACATAATTTGCAATCTTTCCTTCCTTTATTTATTTCATTACCCTAGTTACTACTTTCAAATTTGACTAAAACATTATTCAAAATGCAGTCTATATGGTATAGTACAATGTGGCATGAAAATGAAACTCTGCTTCATACAATATAATAATCTACTTCAATTGGAGTCTAGTATAAAATATATTAAAGGAGGACTATATCTAATAAGAACAAGATAGAGATTAATAACTTGGATGAATCACTTGTAACCAAACTCGGTAGCCCAAGGGAAGACTTTCCAACAACCCATAAAAATGTTCTATAATATCATGAAAAAAGTAAAGCATCAGTAAGTCAAAGCAGGGCAATAATTTTGGAGTTTTAAAGCATCAAAAGAACTTTGGGAAAAAAATAGCTCAATAAAGTACATCTTAAAAATTTGTTGTTTTGTACCATTCAGAAAACAGTAACACTACTTAGCCTAATAATAATGAACTACTTAGCCTTAAATGTGTATTCATAAATTCAAATTGTCTCCTCCGCCAACTTTCATTAAGTCAAAATCATATTTATTTATTTGGTTTTCTTCCATATGGGAGTTGGTTACAGGAGGGATGTGACAATTATCTTATGTGATAATTATGTGGGATTTCTTTTTATAATTATTGTAAGCATAAGGCTTCAAGGATCTTATTATATTGCATGGTAACAAGGCTCTTCATTCTTTTGTGGAGAGACATCATCTACAT